>OY744518.1:147931322-148228822 GCA_963556195.1 Sepiola atlantica | reverse complement strand
GACTGTCAGTATATTTTAGATACGTTGCGAAATTTCCTTCTAGAACTGATGTATTAAACTTTTTTAGTGAGTTCAACAATTTTCATAGAGCTCTTAAATCTATGATGGAAATTGAAAAAGAGAATTTTCTCCCATTGTTAGATGTATTTATAGAATGATCGAGGAGTGGGTTTCTTACTAGTATTTATAAAAACACACTTTTACTGGTATTTATGTCAAGTGGTGTAATCGGTCTTAAATCAGTTCTTCTAGACTGAACTTAAGGCTGAACCCGATAATGTCAGAGAAATGTTGATTAACAATTGCTATTCTGAGGGTGTAATTATTTCTTGCATAGACAGAAAAGTTTCTGAATTCAAGAAATAAAAGATCTTTGATCTCCGAAGGTGTTTGTTGTATTAAAGTTTCCCTGGATTGGAGACGCTAGGTAAATATAGTGTGTATTCTACTAGAAATTGGTACAAAGGTTGCTTTTCAATCTTTTTCAAGAATAGCAATGTTATTTATGAATGTAAATGTGCTGCCGGTTATGTTCATCGAGAAAGTCAGATAAAGCAGCATGTTTCATCCATTTCTGACGAGGCAAATTTGATGGTACCTTAAATCCTCTATCATTACTATAGATTTGGTGACTGATCAGCACTTGAAGGAGAATCATTTACAATTATACATACAGTGTATTTCTCAAATTATCTACGTTTTTTTTTATCTGTCTATTGCCTTGTGTATGCCTTTCTGGCAGAAGGAATTTGTTAGAATATTAGATCTCCTGGAAAACTGTAGTTCCCTTCCCCTTCTTCATAATTTGCCAACATTTAATTGTTTTTATAATGAAAATTTATTTATTAAATTCTATCTAATCTTATTGGTCAATTTTCATTATTTCCATCACTTCCATCTGTGTCAGCCTTTATACTAATCCAACCCTGCTATTTATTTTTGCTACAAATAATGTTTTCTCCCAATGAGATAGAAGTGTTTTCTTTTTTTCTTGTTTCGTATAATGTTTGTACTACAAAACATATTTTCATATATTTCCTGTTGATATGGGATCTCAAAGTTTTAAAATGCGATCTTGTCACATTTGACTAAAATTGGACTGGCTTCAACACTAAATATATAGGGGACTCAAGTGGTCTAATGGATATAGAAAAAGACTATGAAATCGGCTAAATTGAGCCCAAATTTCTGCTGGATCCATTGCATTAACTTACATTGTAAAAGAATTGGTAATCAAGTATGAACGCCCCTACTGATAATTTAAATAGCAATTTTGTTCAATGAATCGTTTTCAAAGGTATTGTTAAAAAAATAGAAAGGAGAATATCTTACGAAGAAACTGAAATTCATTGGTTTTAGTAATTTATGCTGTTGCTGCTATTGCTGCTGCTATTGCTGCTGCTATTACTATCTATTCGTTATTGAAAAATGCTTCCATTTTAACATTCTTCTGAGTTGGATAAAATATTTTTGAAAGAAATTGAATTGAAATAATTTTTTATTCTTAATAACATAAACCAACGTTCTACAAAATAATCTGACTGATCTTCTGATCAAATATTGATTTGGTAGGAAAAAAGGTTTTAATCACAAAAATTCGGAAAACAGACTGGCTTTACTTTATTAAATTTAGATTAAATTGAATTTAGGAGGTTTAAAAAAATATTAACATAGCAAAAATAAGAGAGAGATTGACATAACAGATGATAATGATCTTTTATCGATTGATACAGCAGTTTATGTATATTTTTCTTAATCGTAAACACAAACGTTACGTTACCGGCTGGGATCAAGGTTTAGTATCTGTTCTGTCTAGTGGCCTAATAAAAACGTTTTGAAAACACTGAAAAATTGCTATATTTTCTTATTTACTTGTCGTTATTTCCATGACTGATTTGAAAGGAGGCAATCTGTGACCTGAAGATTGTTGCAAGACATTTTCTTTCCAAATAAAACATAACAGATGATCAATCACTAAACACAAAAAAAAATATATTGATTTTTTTTCTTTAAATAATTTATATTTTGTCAGCCATTGATTGCTTGGATCACAATCTTTTCTCTTGGAAACATGTGATCTAAGCAATAAACATAAGGTTACAACTCTAAATACGCCATTACAAGGACAAGGAGGACAGTAGTAGTAGTAGTAGTAGTAGTAGTAGTAGTAGTAGTAGTAGTAGTAGTAGTTTTACCAGCAGTCTACTCCATGTCAGAAATTTGGGAGAAGTGATAAAAAAAATCATGAGAGAGAGATGGATTTTATCCTGAGTCATGAACTAAAACTACAAAACTTACATCATCAGATTTAGTGTGACCTCAACCTGATTATGGTAAAAATAAACATTGTAATATTTATTCCCTTAAGGTCACCAGAGAGGGGGGAAATTTCTTTTTCATTCCTACTGGTGTGACATGATCGTTTGGAACGGCATCCAAATGTGACACAACCGCTTGCCAGGGAGTGTAACTTAGTGTGTCCGCGCCGTGAGGACTTTTCTGTAAGGGCTCTTTCGTCCTGGCACGGTACCCGCTAGCTCTCCAGACTAAACGATCGTTACATGCCCTTTAACATAAGGTGTTCATACCCGGTTGGGTGCTTGGTCTGTTGCAAACTGCTTTAGCAGGCATCATTAAACTGACTTCATTAATTCTCTCCAGAGAATTAATCATCTGCTGGGATCATCGGCTTCTGCTTGTAATGAGGGAACAGGGCATTTTACTTTATATATAAAAATATAATTTTTATTACATTTCAAAAAGAAGCATAATTAGAAACTCGAAAAGCTCAGTGTGCGACAAGTGCATCTGTTGCATGCTGATTCAAAACCGACTGAAAATATTTTGCTGCAGAAAGCGAGTGGGAGAGAGAGAGAGAGAGAGAGAGAGAGAGAAAGGGGGTGAGTGAGAGGAAGAGAGAGAGAGAGAGAGAGAGAGAGGAAGAAAGAGACAAGAGATGCCTGAAAAGAAAGGGAAAAACAGATAGTGAAAATTGAGAGCACCAGTGGGTGCTCTCAATTTTCACTGTAGCAGGTGACAGGTTCATTTGAGTCAGCTCTTTCACCTTTAAAATGCACTGAGGGGCCCCCGACTTCACAACAACTTGTCAACCCGAAGGTGTTCAAGTCTGATTGACGGCAGACTTTTTTCATGGTCACATTCTGGGTGCGAAAACACAGTTGTCGATTTTTACTTCTCTCCCCGTGAGGGCAGTCCAAGTCTGATAAAAGGGCCCCCAAGTGTGGGGAATTGCACTATCCTTGCCACACTGGTAGTTGTTTAAAAAACAACACTGAAACTAGATCTAACAATCTGTCAACTTTCCTTTTCTTTCTTGTTTTCTTTTTCCTGTCTATTATATTTACTAGCAAATATATGCTCCTTCCGGTCGCATATTTTTGTTAGTTGTTTTAAGTTACATATATTACATTTTAAAGTAAGTAAAAAGTAACCGCAGGGAAAGTGTTTAGAAAACAAAATCTTTAAATTTTCTTCGATAAATAGAAGAAAGTTGTTAACTGGAAGTTATTTTATTGTTTCAGAAGATGGCGTAACAAAATTTATATTTGGCAGACCTATAGATGACCCACCCTTTAATCTAAAATCGTGAATTTAATTGGACAGAAATAAATTAAAATAAATAATTAGATATTAAATCTGATTAACTATAATTTTTAATTTTATTTTCGCTAAAAAAAATAATATCCATCTTTCGCATTCAAGGATAATTATGCGAGCCTATTGTTTACATTAGTTGGCATTTTAAACTAAACACATTTTCGTATTAAACTTTTATATGAATTAAAAAATTTTCTAATTCATTATTTAAAAAAATAATGAATTAGAAAAATTTTTAATTCATTAAACAATTTGATTCAATAAATTTGTGCTTTAAAACATAGTTTCGGTAAATTTTTACTATCCCTTCCCAGCGCAGTTTACCCCTTAAAAAAGTTCAAATCCTACTTTTTTGTGCAAATACATTTAAACAGCCTAAAAAAAATATCCGTAAAGAAGAAATTAAAAAAAAAATATATATTTAAAGTTTTAAAGTGGGGGTTCACTTTCCGTTATAAATTTAACGTAAAATGAGCACCCATTTCCTGGCCAGTTAGCGTGAAACGAGACATGTAACCAACTTGAATTTTTAATAAAAACACGTAAAAATTTAGCGATTTTCGTGTTTGTTTTGGAGGGGGGTGGGCAAACTTTGACTTGAGTTCCCCCCTCCAAAAAAAAAACAGAAAACTAAATTGGCTAAATTTCTACGTGTTTTTATTAAATAAATAAATACCCCCCACCCCAAATTGGCTAAATTTCTACGTGTTTATTTAATAAAAAAAAAAACACCCTAACCCTAACTCCAGCCCTAACCCTAACACTAACTCCAGCCCTAACCCTAACCTCAGCCCTAACCCTAACCCTAACTCCAGCCCTAACCCTAACTCCAGCCCTAACCCTAACTCCAGCCCTAACCATAACCCTAACTCCAGCCCTAACCCTAACTCCAGCCCTAACCCTAACTCCAGCCCTTACCTTAACCCTAACTCCAGCCCTAACCCTAATTCAAACTCCAGCCCTAACCCTAACTCCAGCCCTGATCGTTAAAAAAACAAACGTCGCTTTGATTATGAGTCCCGGTAAAAAAAAACACACACACTTGACAACGAGAACCCGAAACGAGGCTAGCAAAACAAGACTGTCGACGCCATGTTTTTGCTGTAAAAATCTGTGCCCAGAAAAAAATTTTTTTTTTTCATGTCTAATGTAAAAAATAAAAACAAATGGAATAGCTTACTAGGAAAATCTCCAGTCTCGAATTAGAAACTCAAGTCGGTTACATGTCTCGTTTAATGTTAAGTTGCCAGGAAATGGGTGCTCATTTTACGTTAAATTTATAAAAGAAAGTGATCCCCCACGCTAAAATCTTAAATATTTAATTTTTTTTTTAATTCCTTCTTTGCGGGTGTTTTTTTAGGCTGTTTAAATGTATTTGCACAAAAAACGTAGGATTTTAACTTTTTTAAGGGGTAAACTGCACTGGGAAGGTATAGTAAAAAAATACCATAGTTTCTAATAAGATTTAAAACAAAAACAAACCCAAACCGTTTTAATAAAAAAATTCAAAGTAAATATATCACCCGGTCGCATATTTTTGCTTGTTGTTTTATTTAATTGCTCAGTAAAATGTTTTGTTTGTTTCTTAAAGAAGAAAATCACCCATCCTTTATTTTAATAAATAAAACACGGAATAATAAAAACAGTTTTTATCAAAATTTACCCTTTACGGCGTAAAATGTAAAACAAAAAATTCTAAACTCACTTAAGGTCGTAAAAAGATAATAATATTTGAAGTTTTTCAAATCGAAAAAAAATGTGTACCTAAAATAAAATCAGCAATTAAAAAAATAAAATACAGTGAACACGATTCTAAATTCAGTTATTTAATTGCTCAGTAAAATGTGTTTGTTTTTTTACTAAAAAAATAGTAATTTTTAAATCAATTATTTTTTAAATTAAACAATTTGATTCAATAAATTTGTGCTTTAAAACATAATTTCTAATAAGATTTACAAAACGTTTTAATAAAAAAATCAAAGTAAATATATCATTTTTGAGTGACTCGTACGATAAATCTCAGAGAATATGTTGTTTACATGTTATTAATCAAATAACGCGCACCTGTCTTGTACCCATCTCTCTCTCTCTCTCTATATATATATATATATATATATATATATATATATATATATTTCTTATTATCTCTCTCTTTCTCTCTCTCTCTCTTATTCTCTCTTTCTCTCTATCTATCTCTCTTTCTTGAAATAGAACTTTCTGTGCGTTCGAAATATAACGTTATACTTAATAATCAGAGGGCGGGTAACCAAATGTTGGAGTGGATGCCAGCTGTTCCATCATATTCCATTACAATCTTATTTAATTACGTAACTCAATTATATAGATTAAAAAAACAAAACAATGTCTTTAATTAATTCTATTTATAATTTTTATTTAGATTATTATTATCAAGAAAATTTTTTTAAATACATCTGGAAATCTGAAAAAAAACAATCATGGGTGTATATTTGTGAATATTAATTTATTAGAAGCTTTAAAACAAATTAATTATGTAAATTTGAAAGACGTCTGATGTTTGGGGAAGCTTTGGAATGGGTATATATAGGAGCTGATAATTAGATATGAAAAGAGAACGATCAAAACTAATAATATAATTTCGGCTTCAGACAGACAGATGCATAATCTCCATTATTAATAGATATTGAAAGAAGGAGACATAGAACGAGAAAAGAAACCAGAGGAAGAGAAAGGTTTTAAAAGGAAGATGTTAAACATACTTTTCCGAACCGTTTTATTTCGTTATCCATGTCCTGTTCGTATATTTTAAAAAAAGTTACTGAAAAAAAAAAGATCCCAAAATACTACCTTAAGTCATTACAGAAATGAAGGTACATATATTATGTTTAAAGAAACCTGTATTTTTACTACTACGACGACAATTACTGATGATGATGATGATGATGATGATGATGATGCTGCTGCTGCTGCACATTTTTTTTAACATAATATAATACCTTTTTTCTGATATGTGTATTATAATTTGGACCCACCCATACCCGGCATGCCTGGTGTTCTTCATGCCACATTCTATGCAATTCTGTTTCAGAACCTATAAGTGACACAGACACACACACTATCTCTCAACTTCTAACAAGACATACTTAAATTCAGTCGCAGGGACGACTCCACAATGACCGGAAACAATGTTAGTAAAGATAGGGACAAAATGCTGAATTATCAAATTAATTGTTTATGTATCAAATTAAAGTAAAGTATTATATTTTTGTCATTATGCCCAAATTAGGTAATTCAGTTCTAGACCCCCGGAATTTTAGTTTATTAAAAGTCGTTTTTGTTTTCAGAAACACCATTAAATTTCACTTCCAACTAGCTATCAACCATTCTGAAGCGATACTTTTTCGCAGAGATATGATTTTTTTCCCGTTTACAGCAATAATAGACATTTGTGCAATCCTTCGCTCTATAATAAATACCAATGTGTATTTATTTGTATATAAATATATATATTTATATATATATACATAAATAAATGAACTTCCCTCACATCACTCGAGTAAAAAACATGCCTGACAAAATCATTTTAAGTGTTTAGGGAAAAGGAGAAAGCAAATAGTAAATCAGACAACCCCTACAATCTGAAATGAATTCGGAAAGAAATCCTCCACTCTATTTCCATAACAAGACACTTTCTTTCTTCTTTTCCGTTTTTCTTTGTATACCGATTGATACGTTTTTCTTTGTATACCGATTGATACGTTTTTCTTTGTATACCGATTGATACGTTTTTTTTTGTATGCCGATTGATACATTTTTCTTTTTATAAACTTCCCAGTTTGAGACGTTTTATTTCTTTCTTTTTTCTTTTTTAACTTCACCGATTGAGACATTATTTTATATGAATATTAGTGTGAATACTGGCGAAGCGTAATGTTATGTCCATCATTTTTGATGGAGGGTGTACATGTATATAGCATAGTACATGAGTACTATGCTATATGAGTGTACAGGAGAAGGAAATGTTTTAATCTAAATTAGAAATTGTCTTCGCCAATTCCTTCTTTTGTAGATTGAAAGTTTTAAGGATATTCAACGAGATGACATGTTGTGCGTTTCAACGGGACAACCGTTTATGAATCCTATAAGCAGTCAGCAGGACATCCAGTTGAAAGCTCAGTGGGCAAGGGCCAGAAAAATCCATGGTCCTCAAATCACAGACATCACAGTCACTTCCGAACGAAATCCTGTTGTTAATGTAAGTTAGAATTTAACTTTTTATTTATTTTTTAAATTGTAACTTCTTTTTAGCTGAATTATCTGATTTTATTGTGGCACTTTGGTGTGTGTGAGGGGTGGGGGGATTGTAAAGGACCACCTCAAGTTATTTCGATTACTGAGCGGATCGCCTTGAGTTTACGTATGCCATCACTGAAACTAGTTAATGAAACTAGTCAAAACCATGTAATAAATATAAGATATTTCTAGTTTATCCCCCCCTCCCTGTGCAGCTGCTTCTTTTATCTGAATAATGGCATCTACCCAATATGGTATGGGGACGTTGACTTTGTTTCATGAGTTGTGATGAAAAGAAAATGTAACTACTATAGCCTGTTGAAATAAAAGAAAAAAGCTTAGGAAGAGGGGGGATTTATTGGATAAAAGTGAGAAGTGCGATGCATTGTGGGAAGTGATTTGAGAGATAAAGTTGAGAGATGGTAATATCCTTTCACTAGGTTGGTGGCATTGCATTAAGAAAGAAGTGAAAGGAAATAGGAAGGAGAGAAAAATAAAGGAAAAAGGAGGAAGGGGAAAAGGCATGGGAAAAGAACCTACACTGACTGAAATGAAGAGAAAAGAAAACCCCCATGGAAAGTGTAAAATTGTATTTCTACATGGAAATGGAGGAGAGAGATCAGTTAATGTTAGAAAAGGCCTTTTCAGATAAGCCATAAAAAGCCCATGGAAAGTTACAGTCAAGATGGATGAGCAAATCAGTTGTATATTTATGCCAACAACATCAGGATTCACGAGAGGTTTGTAAATCTAGCCTTTGTAAATGGGTTCCCAGACCAGATAGCAATTGCACTTCAGCAGGTACCTGATATAGAAACCAAAGGGATGACCAAGTTGATAACTGCCGACAGGGTACTATCTGCTTATAACGAATGAGAGCTGTAGTATAAAGTCCAACTATCAATGAATCTGGTACAAGAATAGAACAAACACAAAATTTAGCAGACAATGCTTTCAGTGTCATGGGCTGCATATGATAAAAAACTGCAAGGAGCAACCCAAACCTGTTGTGATTTGTTACATATTCACTGAGAAGCGACACTTGGTCAGATTTTATCCCCAGGTAAACATTCAGAGGAGTTACTGCACCAGTGGTTACCCCTGGTGGATCAATGATAGTGTGACATCAACTCTTATTGATTGTAGAGGAAAGCAAGGGCCATTGTTAACATAGGGTGCACCACAATCTTGGTGACTTCTAGGTTGATAAACAAGTTGGTGTGGAGGAACACTCATGAAAGCAGATAATAGGAGAAAGATTGAATACCACTGTGAAATTGTTAGTAGATGAGGTGTAATTTGAAATAAGGGTGCTTGTATTGGGTAACATCGATGGTATTAATGTTGTCGGTGGCATGGATGTTGTTGATTGTGAGTTATTTCCCGTTTAACAGTTTTGAGTGATCTCCCTTGATACCCGGAAGTATAAGAGACTGATTTGGAAGAGAGGAGGGTTCTTCAGTCTTGGATTACTTCATTGATGAATCAGACTGTGGAGAGCTTTGACAGATGTGACTGACAAATCAGTCACCATTAATGCAAACCGTGTTCAATTTAACAAAGTGCAATGTACAGTGAACCTGCAACTTTGAAATGGTGAACATGTTGGTATAAAGGTTGAAGATAAGGACAATAGAATGGTTCTGACCAAACATAATATCCATATTTGATTCTGATTCGCCAGTGAACTACAACAATTACCAGCCTCTGTTCTTTTAAATTAAAAATTGAAATTCAAGTAGATTTCATTGATTACATATTATATCCAGCCCGATACTTCCTTTAGTATGATACATTTCCTGATATACACCGTAATTTTCAACAATAAAATTGCTGTGTTTGTTACAAATACAAAAATTGAAAATTACATCCAAAATCTGTTCATTGCATAAGTACTCATTAAGAATTCGTGAATATTTTATGCAGGAAGAGTGGAGAGTGGGGCTTGATAAGGAGGTAGAAGGATGGATGATGAAGAAATCATTATATCTTAGAAAGAAAAAGTTAAGATCTAGGTACAGCCGCTGATGGGGTAAATTAGCCAAGAAAACATAAGTTTAGACTAGGACTAAACTTTAGAAAACTAAATGTGGAATGCTGTTATTGACATATGTGAAAGGGCAATGCAAGAGTGAAGACTGATGATAATGCTGTTACAATTGTTGCTCTGAAGTTAGTATACATTTACTTGCATGTAACAGAGAAGCTGTGGCAATATGATGTGGAGCTGATATGAACAGTGAATTGGTCACTGCCCCAGTGATAATGGCCGCCCATGCCAGTCAACCTGCCACCGACTTGTATGTTGTATTGCAGTGAAAAGGAGACAATGGCCATATCAAACAAGCGGTCGTAGAAAGACACCCGGGACAACAAAGTGATCAGCATCTGGTTATGCAAATGATTCATTTTGTTGACCAACCAATGACAAGCGTATTTTGCGTATTCAATCAGTTAGTTCAGCGACTAACCTGCCACTCAGTTCTAGTCGGTTTCTGTTGTAAGCTCATTTCCCATTTCAATAACTGATGTTTGTTGAAGGTTTGTAGCTCTTGGTTCGTTTGTCCATCAAAGTTTATGGTCGACTTTAAGCTTTCTGTAGATGTTATTTGCTTTCCTGTCGGAGTCAAGATACAAACAGTACCCTGATTCAGTTTTATTTACTGCACACTGTTCTACAAGAAACACCTACTACTTTGCTAGGTTCAGTTTTGGATTGAACATCATACTAATGGCAGTGCTTAAGACAGGACCGGCGGGACAGTTATAAAAGTGTGTGGGGGGGGCTCTCCTAAAAAGTGGGGGGGGGGCGGTCAAACACATGCATATATAACTTCATTATTAATGACCGTAAAGTGGGGGGGGGCCAAGTCAAAAAGTGGGGGGGGACTTGAGCCCCCCCCCCCCCGCCCCCTCGGTGCCGCCATCCATGTAAGACACTACTAAATTAAAAGAATACGATAAAGAAAGCCAAAAAATTCTTATGTAGCTATATCAAGAGATAATTGGTTGAGTGACCTACTTTTGTGAGTTTTGTCTCAACATGCATCAGATTAGGGTCATGTTGTACAAAATACAGAATAAATGTCTTTGTAGAAGTTCAAGTAGAATCATCAATCCGTGTTTTAATTTGATAAATAAAAAATCTGCTCTTCCTTTAATGTCAGACTATCTTTACTGAGAATGATCCGGTGTGGGGTGAGTATTTTATCTCGGCTGTTTTCCATGTGAAGCTGCTTCCTTTGCAATTCCTTTTGTCATTTGCAACAAAAGGTTTCGTTTTCTTTCTTTTCATCTTCAATTTTGACTGAAACGCTTATTTTACATTCTCACTTGCGTGTTGAAAATGTGGATCACAATTTTTAGTTTTTGTCAAGTGAATGCATTTAAATAAATTGCAGAAATTGTTCATTTAAATAAATAGAACAATAGCTGTTCATTGCAGAAATTGTTCATGTAACCAAGTAGTATTAGAAAAAGGCCTAATATCTGTCAATTCATTTATAAAATACAGTGTTCAAATTGATGTATAGTCTTCCTTGTTTCCGGATCAAAGTTGCTTCTTGTGCATTTTTTTAAATAACTGTTATGGTACCTTACCTATACGGGCTACTTAAACTCTTCCACTAACCATAAATACTAGGAACGCATGCTTCTCAGTGTTGGGCCTCGCCCCATCCTGTTCAGTCTCTCATTAACTTCGGTTGAGTGAGGACGTCGGGATGGGGTAATACCAGTCGAGGATTCGTTCTCGACAATCAGTCCGGCAGGAACTGGGCCATTTACGTGGCCTTTTATCTGCCGGGCTGAGGTATATTGTCCTGGGTTTTCCTAGGAGGTGCACCCTCCCAGGCCTTGCCTTCCCTCTTTGGGGAGGGGTAAGTTTATTGCTTGCTGCCTGAGGCGCCCTTACCGGGGAATGCCGACGGGGTTGCCCAGGCTATTTTTGATAGGCCAGAGTGCTCCTTCTTTAGGCGCGCTGGCTGGCTTGATCTCCCCACTTTCCGACCTTGTGTCACATATTGCTTTGTGGGAAGCGATTAAATACCTGGGCCTCGCCCCATCCTGTTCAGTCTCTCATTAACTTCGGTTGATTGAGGACGTCGGGATGGGGTAATACCAGTCGAGGATTCGTTCTCGACAATCAGTCCGGCAGGAACTGGGCCATTTAGTTGGCCTTTTATCTGCCGGGCTGAGGTATATTGTCCTGGGTTTTCCTAGGAGGTGCACCCTCCCAGGCCTTGCCTTCCCTCTTTGGGGAGGGGTAAGTTTATTGCTTGCTGCCTGAGGCGCCCTTACCGGGGAATGCCGACGGGGTTGCCCAGGCTATTTTTGATAGGCCAGAGTGCTCCTTCTTTAGGGGCGTTGGCTGGCTTGATCTCCCCACTTTCCGACCTTGTGTCACATATTGCTTTGTGGGAAGCGATTAAATACCTGGGCTCACACCCCATCCTGCTCAGTCTCTCATTAACTTCGGTTGATTGAGGACGTCGGGATGGGGTAATACCAGTCAGGGATTCGTTCTCGACAATCAGTCCGGCAGGAACTGGGCCTTTTATCTGCCGGGCTGAGGTATATTGTCCTGGGTTTTCCTAGGAGGTGCACCCTCCCAGGCCTTGCCTTCCCTCTTTGGGAAGGGGTAAGTTTATTGCTTGCTGCCTGAGGCGCCCTTACCGGGGAATGCCGACGGGGTTGCCCAGGCTATTTTTGATAGGCCAGAGGGCTCCTTCTTTAGGGGCGCTGGCTGGCTTGATCTCCCCACTTTCCGACCTTGTGTCACATATTGCTTTGTGGGAAGCGATTAAATACCTGGGCTCACACCCCATCCTGTTCAGTCTCTCATTAACTTCGGTTGATTGAGGACGTCGGGGTGGGGTAATACCAGTCGAGGATTCGTTCTCGACAATCAGTCCGGCAGGAACTGGGCCATTTCGGTGGCCTTTTATCTGCCGGGCTGAGGTATATTGTCCTGGGTTTTCCTAGGAGGTGCACCCTCCCAGGCCTTGCCTTCCCTCTTTGGGGAGGGGTAAGTTTATTGCTTGCTGCCTGAGGCGCCCTTACCGGGGAATGCCGACGGGGTTGCCCAGGCTATTTTTGATAGGCCAGAGTGCTCCTTCTTTAGGGGCGCTGGCTGGCTTGATCTCCCCACTTTCCGACCTTGTGTCACATATTGCTTTGTGGGAAGCGATTAAATACCTGGGCTCACACCCCATCCTGCTCAGTCTCTCATTAACTTCGGTTGATTGAGGACGTCGGGATGGGGTAATACCAGTCGAGGATTCGTTCTCGACAATCAGTCCGGCAGGAACTGGGCCATTTAGTTGGCCTTTTATCTGCCGGGCTGAGGTATATTGTCCTGGGTTTTCCTAGGAGGTGCACCCTCCCTGGCCTTGCCTTCCCTCTTTGGGGAGGAGTAAGTTTATTGCTTGCTGCCTGAGGCGCCCTTACCAGGGAATGCCGACGGGGTTTCCCAGGCTATTTTTGTTAGGCCAGAGTGCTCCTTCTTTAGAGGCGCTGGCTTGACTCTTCCCCCACTTTCCGACTTTGTCTCACATATTCCTGCGATGGGAGGGAAGTAAATACCTGGAACCACACCAGTCTATACTGGCAGTAAAGACTGACGTACAACCACTTTTGTTCTCTGTTGTATTATACTTTTTTCAACATACTTGCTTTCTCTAAACTCCGAGTTTATATTTTCATTTTGGCCCCTTTACAGGGTCACAACAACTGGCGACGTGGGATTTCAAACTTTCACCGTCACAGCAATAACCAAGGCAGGTTGAAAGCTCAAATCAATCAAAATGAATGTCAGGAAATTTCTAACAAGAAGGATTATGAATCAACTAAAGATATTATAAAAATGTGAACTTACAGAAAATGTATGTTTTTAATAGTATATACAACCAACTGTATGGTGTGATATTATGACCCCAGTAACATCCCCTATTAGAACTCTTCAATTAAGGAGAACTAAGAAAGTGTTCTTCCCCCTTTCTAGAAGTTCAATAAAGCATGCCCACCGAGGCACATTGAAATCATATGTGGTGTGTTCGACTTGTCCTTAATATGTCTTTAATATGTATTGAAATGGCATAATAGATGGGAGTCGCTTCCCTGCTCTGGGAAAAAAACACTTCCGTCCATTTCTTTTATAAATAAATATTATACTGGAGTTAACGAGCACTATTGACTTTCTTTCCACCCTCTAAAAACACCAGAACATATATATATATATATATATATATATATATATATATATATATATATATAGTCATCCACATACAAACTGTTTCGATGTATCACAGCTCTTCAGTGCGGCTAGACCAGTCGGTTCCTCAAGCCAGGATTGAAACTCAACCGTCGAGTTGACAGTTTGCGCCTCTTACCCTGCGCTATCATACGACACTGACTGATCATAAGTGATATCTCAATGTAAACATTATATATATATATATATATATATATATATATATATATATATATATATAGTCTTTTGTCTGTGCCCGCTTTTAGGTACATATAGATCTTAATTTCCCTAATCACGTGACAGTTTCCGGTGGCCGAGTGGATATGCTGACTGTTTGATAAGCGCGTCGTGATTCCAGTTGCATTACAAAAGAGACTGTTAAAGGATTTTCATTGTGGTCACCCAGGAATGTGCAAAATGAAATCGCTTATGCATTCATACGTTTTTTGACCAGGTATGGACTAGGACATTGAGAACACAGTTAAGAGCTGTAGAGGTTGTGCTCTAGCAGCTAAAGCACCACCAATAATGACAGCATCATGGCTGAAAGCGGACATGCCATGGTCTCGATTACATCTAGATTTTGCTGGACCGCTAAATGGTGCATATTACTTGATTGTGGTGGACAGTTTAAAAAAATGGTCAGAGATTCTGAAATGCAAAAAGCGAACATCTGCCATAACAATAATTTTTTTTGCATGAACTGCTTGCCTGGTTTGGATTACCTGATGAAATTGTCACAGATAATGGGACCCAATTCAGCTCAGGAGAGTTTAACATGTCTTGCAAAAAATTTGGGGTAAAACATATTACTACACCTGTTTACCACCCAAGAAGTAAGAGGCTGGCAGAAAGGTTTGTAGATACGTTCAAAATGGCTTTAAGAAAAGCTGGAGGTGAAGTAAACGATGAGTGGAAGATCCAACAATTCTTAAGGGTTTACAAGGTCACACCGAACAGAAACATTGCGACAGACATGTAACCAACGGATATGATGTTCGCAAGAAAAATTAAAATCATTTTTGACAAATTGTTGCCAGTGAAGAAAACACGAATGGTAAGACCAGACATTTTAATGTTGGTGAAAAAGTGTTTTTTTTAATTACAGAAAGGGTAAAATGTTCTGGCAAGACGGTATTGTCACCAGGAGAATCGGACACCTAATATACATGGTTCGGAGTCTGAAGTGGGAAAACAAGCGTCATGTAAATCAGTTGAGACGTAGATACATGGAAAAACAAACCTCACGTGAGGAACCCATGGAGGTACTTCACGATGTATTTGATGTACCGATTCCTGAAAACCTTACTACTACTCCTGCTACTGAAGTAAGATGTTCAACGAAAAGAAAGAGAAATTCAACATAACGTTTAGAGATTGACCCAAAGAGGAAAAGATATATTTCCAGGAAGAAATGAATCTTAAGGGGAAGGTGTTGTGGACTGATCCGGATTCACCCATAGTGACAGGATGGATTCGTCAGGTCACTATGAAGTCGACACCTTTTCCCTTACCAAGAAGAATCGCTAAGAACATCTGCCTAGAGCTGGTAATGGCGACCAACTTATTGTAATTAAGTATTCTTAATACAATTCCTATTCCTTTCAATTCCTGTCTTGGGTTTCTTATTTACTTATTGTTATTCTTACGATATAACAATCAGTTAGGTTTTCAAAGGAAAATATAAAAACAGATAAAAGTCCATAAAACTTATGAATTTTTACCTGTTTTCGACATTTTCCTTCACTTCAATTGAATAGCCTGAAGATTATTGTAAGCAAAATCAAAAGTAATCGGTTTAAACTGCTTGATGATGTATGGCTCACTTTTAAGTTAGTTATAGCACAGTTGTGTGTAGGTATGCAGATGGACACCTATGACCTTTGAAGTTTTGGTTTTAAAACCAACATTGCACTCTACATTTGCTGACGCCTCCCTCCCCGTGGTCGAATGTCCCCTGGCCGAATGTGCCCCCCCCCCCAAGCCGGATGCCTCTTGGACCCCCCCCCCCCCCATCCGTTGGCCGAATGCTCCTTTGATGCTATCAGTTGCTTCTATGCTGCTTTATGAACAATTTTTAATTCCCGCAAAAAAATTCCACGCATTTGCATCGTTTTCATATTTTTTAATAACCTGAACTTACAAACGTCATAAGATTTAAAATAAATCTAATAAAAACGAAACATAGAGGGAATGGTGTACTTAAAAAATTATACAGGATGTTTGGATAATTGATGGCATAACTTCAGGATTATGTTCTGTATATGTAAAGGAACCGCTTTGTGTGTGTGGGGGGTGCTTTTGTAATAGCATTCCGCTACCAGTCTAGTTTCTTTTGTGGCCCATTTCTTCCTTTGCGTGGTCTTTGGTTTGTGTTGATCATATTTATTTGCTTATATTTAGTCTGTTGTATTCCGTTAACTGAAATAAGAAGAGCCAACATTCGCATGGTGCTGACCGGGTCTTCCATGTTGGTTATCAAAGGAAACTCTGCCAATCATGACGCTCATATCTTTTATATTTGTTTTGTACCATTTTTTCATAGTTTTGCTGGTGCTTGTTGCAACACAAGGCCCAGGCTTATTTTGCTTATGATCATGTCACAGAGATAGTGTTTATCTATCACATATGTAGAAATAATAATGTACTATCATACACATTATATATGTTAAATGTTTATAATTAAAAATAATTGGTATTTGTTTCAATGGCCTATAACTCAGAAAGCAATCGTTTCCGGACCTATATACACATAGAACACAATCCTGAATTTATGCCATCGACTTTCCAAACGCTACATATTTAAATAAGCATTTATTTAAAAAGTAAGTGTCAGATTTGAATAATAAAAAATACCAACATTATTAATTATTTATTAACCTAATAAATATTTCCTTATCAACCTAATAAATATTTTCTCATCAACCTAATAATATTTTCTTATCAACCTAATAAATATTTCTGCTCTGAAGGTGCATATAATTACTAATGCAAAATAAGTTATGCACTATGCTTGTTCACATAATTATTTTAACATGCAGCACTTGTGAAAATCCTATTGTGCAGCTTGCCTAAAAAGCAATAATATACAAAGTAATTGACATGTTATAATAATACAAAGAAAACGTATAATTAAATATTAAATATCTTTATTGCTGAAAATAAGAACGGATATTATATCCAATCAATTTGTGTGTTTAGTGATGAAAATGCTATTTCAATGACAGACGGAGAAGCCTCTTAGTGGGCACATTTAAAAGTGCTATTTCAAACTTAAGCGTGACTCACCAACAGAACCTCTGGATACAGAAAGCAAACAGGTGATAAATGTATCTTGTTTTTTGTTTTTTGTTTTATTTTTGATAGAATTATTTCCTACTCTTGTTTTTTTGAGTAAAAATGTTATAAAATCTCATAGATGAAAGTATTTATATAGGATCGACTGAAAATTAAAAACACTATTAAACTCCCGGGCGGCGCCGGGTAGGGCAGGCTAGTTACAATATATTACAAAGGATCATAGAATTGTTTATTCTATGATCCTTTGTAATAAGAAAAAAAACAGGTGAAGATTAATAATGTGACCTTCAAAAGTGAAAGATGCAGAAATACATTATCAAAGATTTTGGTTTGGAAACCTATATATGTCAGATGTTTTATTCTGCTTCCAATAAGTGTTGTCGTTTTTTTCCATTAAGTAAGCAGAATAAAGCATCATAACATACATAGATTACTATTTATAGTTATCTAAAAAGTAAAGAATCATAAAACAAGGGAGATAACTTATGATGATTGATCTATACCCTCATTAGATTTTTTTAATCGCGTTTTAACTTTTATGCTAGCAAAATTACTTAGATGATATAGTTTTCTTCTATAATTACTTGCTTCATTAACATAAATACCTTTTGTATTTCCTACTTCAGTCAAGTAAATTATTTCGAGTTCAATGAGATTTTTGCATTTTTTGCTTAGCATCCATCCCTCAATTAAAAACACTATTAAACTCCTGGGCGGCGCCAGGTAGGGCAGGCTAGTTACAATATATTACAAAGCATCATAGAATAAACAACACTGAAGAAAAAAAACAGGTGAAGATTAAAATTGAAAATTTTCTCAGGGTTAAAACGATTAAACATGTTTTTATTTATCTTGAATATGAATTTCAAATAATAGATTTAGTCATCACCAAAATCAACATCTTCTCAAAAACATGGAATTTGTGTTTAGTTCCATCTTTACATAATCACTTTTTCATGACTTGAATCTCGAAAAGAAGGATAAAAAATAACGACTTTATAACTAAAGGTTGTTCCCCCGACTTTGAGCGTTCATTAATTTCTCATTTCTAATTACAGGTTGATGCTTTTGCTCCTTCTTCCACAAGAAAAAAGCGGCCATTAAGCAAGACCAGTGGACAAAACTGAAGAAAAAATTTAACTCGATGCAAAAAAGAAAGAATTGGATGTATTGAATGGCATTCATAAATTTATTGTTATTGTATTTTTAAAAAAAAACATTTTTTTATTGAATTATTATGTTATTGAATTACTATGTTATGGAATTATTATGTTATGGGTACAAAAAGAATATTGTGTTCTACTAATCATAAACAAGGAGTGCACAACCTTCCGTCAAAAATGACGAGTAAAACTATGCTTCGCCAGTGTTTGCACTAGTATTGATATTCATATAAAATAACATATAAATCAGTGAAGTATGAAAACGTCTCAAACTGGAAAGTTTAAAAAAAGAAAAACGTATCCATCGGTATAGAAAGAATAACGGAAAAAAGAAAGAAAGAAAATATCTCATTATTGAAATAGAGTGATGGATTTCTTTCCGAATTAATTTTAGATGCAGACTTGCTATTTGCTTTCTCTTCCCCCTCTAAACAATATATATATATATATATATATATAAATATATATATATATATATATATATATATATATATATATATATATATATATAATTCCCTACATACTCCCTGTTTCCCTGACTGCACTAAGATGCAGAAATTTAAATGTAATGTAAATAAACATTTCGCTGCTAAACTCTCCACTTAGGATGCACCTGTATGTATGACCCCAAATTAACAGTAGCCTCTTATGTTTCAGTGGTAAAGCGCCTTGTTTGAGGTGAATTAAAGTAAAATAAATAAATAAAAATAAATACACATTGGGGATGTTTTGACACTAGATAACATAAAAAGGATTGATTTGAAATCTTGGTTGATGAATGTAAATGAGTAAAGATGTTACATATAAGCTTCCATACAGAAAAAAAAGGTTGTTTTTTCTATTTTTTTGTACATTAGGGAAATGTTATCTAATGGCCTGAATATCAGATGTTTTCAGGTAAAGTCAAATCTTTTACTCCTGTGAGTTGGGGAACAAACAGCTGATTTCATAGGAGTAATTATCATGCTGATGATGTGTAGCTTCTGCCCCTGCCAACCTGATTAATCGCTACTGCAACTGACTGAAGGGTATCGATGCACTTCCTCTAGAAAAACCCAAACAGCAGCAGATTGGATATAGCGTGGGCGATCGTGCCTGGATGAAGACTTCAATTGGGCGATGCACGTCCTCTTATACATGTGGACACGTTACGGGTGTGATCGCCCACAGAACGTCCTTGTCAGTGGGATGCTCTGCCCTGCATCCCGACATCGGTCTGGATACTTTGGAGAGTGGCGGCAAACTCCCAGCCCAAAGTGAAAGGGTAATCACCATCAACGAAGTTGTCGGTGATCCCCTTGAGGTAAACAATGCATATGCAACAGATGACTCTTCTGCAGACGAATCGTCCGAGGAGGAAGTACCATTACCACGGAGACACAAGAGAACCACCCTGGGTTGTTATCTATGTGATCACGAAGAAGTGTGATGAAGCTGAAAGGAAGAACTCCCAGACTGCTGAAATTGAGCCAGCTGCGGTTCGTCGTTCGAAGAGGCAGCGGGTGTGTTTGCAAGCAAGACTGGACGCTTAAGTAAAGTATGAATTTTGGGAGAATAGGTTTTAGGCTACAAACATAACAATATCTGTTAATTAAGTTATACCCCCTTTGCAAATCGGCTGTTTGAAGTCTTTAAAGTTAGGTGGCTCTGATTTGGTAGTTAATTCGCATAGGTGGTGAGTTTATTAATATAAAAACTGTACTTTTTGGATTGAAGAGTGGATTGATATTGAGAGAGACCATAGAGGAGTGCAAAGTGGTTGAAAATTGGATTGCCTTTGAAACTCTTGTTGTTTGTTGTTATTTTTCACTGACAGATATATTAGAATTGTTAAACATTAAAAGAGAGTTCCCCGTTTAATTGCACATTATTTATTATTAACTTAACAACTAAAACGAATTTTTTAAAAATTCCGGTAAAACAAAATAATATGATTAATTTCCGTAAACTTCCGTTTTCAACTTTTTTTCCTTTTACTCACTGATTTGTGGTAACTGAAATAGAAAGAGAGCACTTAGTTCAAAAGTGTGCAAACACCATTGATTGAATCGGAAATCTTTGATATGCAATATGAAAAGAAGAAATTCATTTTTCTTTATGACAAAAGATCAGAAATGACAAAATAATGAAAGCATCAAAGAAGTAAATATTGGTGAAGAGAATCAGTTTTGCTAAATGTTTCAGAAGTTATATTAAAAATATGTATTGCTTCAAACAGATAGATAAAAAAACTGCACGCAAACACACAAACATATAAGTGTAACATGATGCCCCAATTGTACTTTTGCAGAGAGGCCACATACGAAAGACTGTAAAGTTTCTCACATGGTTATGCGTAACGTTGCTTTTTATAGTTATGTGTCATGGAGCCAATATCTTGGTTCGGGATGCCATGTTACATAACACTGAAAAATTCACTTATTTGTTTCTTTCGGCAAATTGATCTCACATTTTGTAGATTTGATCACAAATAAAGACTGGAAACATGAAAACAATGTTTCATTACTTACATCTATTGTTGGTGTATGTCGCCATTATTTTACTTTCACACTCATTTCTTTATGTGTGATAGGTTTCTCACGAGGGAAGCGAGCACAGGACATACACACGACTCTACGACAACTGTTGTTTTCTTCTCTTTCGATCGTTGATAGCATTTATTTATTGTTCTTATTTTTATATATTCCTTTAAACAATAAATGACAAATGTTTAATTTTCAATTCAACTCGTAACTCACGATCTGTAAAAATAACACCTGAATTCCAAAAGTACACTAACAATTACATTCCAATCTTAACCTATATTTTATTAGCCCACTTTTGTAACCAAAATCGCCCTGTCATCATTGCTTCCTACTAGTTATTACTGTTATAAATGTGAAACTCTGACACCAATGTTATAAATAGAGGAAACACCCCCGACACCCAGAAATGCTATAACTGAAAACTTTAAAAAGTTTACAACGTCATGCCATACGCCGACACCCAAGGTATCTCCCCCGCCGCTCTCACACCATGTGTCTCCTATCCTTTGTGTTTTATCCGTGGCCTGTGAGTCACTTGTTAGACTCACTGTTAGTGAAAACGACTTTTATTTTTATTTTCAATAAAACGGTCAAAGGGAGACAAGCAAGTAATCGTGTGAGAGAAAAACGAGACACTTCAAAATCACAATTTACAAACATAAAAATAAGACACTTGTAAGAATAAACAAAGGCGACATTATGCAAACATAACAAGTGTTTATTATTTCAAATGATCAATGAAAAGTTCTGTTCCGCTCCAGGGGATTTCTTAATAGAGAGACTGGATTTGTTAAGACCGAGATGGTTGATCAGTCAGGATATTAACTCAGAGTCAAAAATTAGCAAATACGAAGGTTCATAGTTTTGGACAGACTAAATACGAATTTCCCTTTTTTTTCTTAAGACACGTAATTCAATTGAACAAATGAAAAGTTCTTCTCCGCTCTCGGAGAGTTCTTAATAGAGGGTCTCGATTTGATAAAACCTTAGTGGTTGATCAAATATGAGATCATCTATGAGACAAGATTGAAAAAATACGAACGGTCAGATTTGGGACAAATTAAATATGGCATTCTTTTTTTTACATAAGATACATACCTTTTATAATGTTTTTCATGTGGTTGTTTACACGTTGAGCGAGTAAAGAGAGCTTGCGGCGACCCCTCGATTTCTGAATGGCAATCGTTAGTTTACGGCTGTGTGAAAGATATTATCACAGAATTGCACAGTTTTTAGTGTGGTGAGATATATTTCAGAAAGGAAAATGTTTACCTCGTCTATTGTTGTGAACTTTGTCGGACTGGGTTTTTCCTTGTGATGTCCGATTGACAGCGGTAAGATCGTCGCTGTATTTTTTGTCAGCCAATAAATTTTGAATCTAACTTTTTTGTGTGCGGGTACATATTGTTTTCGATTTCTGCGTTGTGAGCAACAAATTTTGGAAACGTGCTGTTTCTTCATGTTTCTATTTGCCGGGGTTTTCCCGCTCCTTCCTCTAGGACCTTCAGTTCGCATAGCAACAGGCTTTTCTCCAATTTGATTAATGGCCCTACATCTGCCCCTGCAAACTGTGTTGGCTGACTTTATGGCTCTTGGCCTATAAACAGGGTTTTCTTGTTTGTGATTGGCTGGCCAATCATTTGCCTCCCTTACGGTTGTCTGGAATATATCCGGTCCAAATTTGTAATGTGTGTAGCCTTTTGGCTAATTGCACCGTACTTTTTTTTGTAGGGGAAATAACAAATTCTCTATTCTTCTTTTCATGCTGTATGGGGTAAAATATGTGGATATAACATTACCATAATATCATTATTATTACTATAAGAGAGACCAGAGAGGAGTGCAGAATAGTTGAACATTGGATTGCCTTTTGACACCCTTTTTTTCTTTTTCTTTTTTTCACTGATGGATATATTAGAATTTTTAAACATTAAAAGGAAGTTTCCACATTTAATTGCATATTATTTACTATTAACGTTAAGTAACCAAAATCGCCCTGCCATCATTGCTTTCTACTAGTTATTACCATAATATCATTATTATTATTACTAGTAATAGTAGTGTTATTATTACTTTCTCTGCTCTCCTACGCGTAATCTCGTTACAAAAGGCGAAAATGGTTTGAGGAAAACTGCGTTTGTAATCAATTTTGATGTCCCATATGTGAGTACCCTTTAATACACCCCTGTCCATTTCTCTATATTTTTCTCTCCTTCTCTCTTTTCCTCTTTCTCTCTTTTTCTATTTTTTCCTTTCCAACTATTTATGTCTCCCTCTTTCTTTTTACTCTACTTCTTTTCAATCAAGCCGGTGAAAATGCTGCTGCTTAATTTATGGATTTTGGCGCCTATTATATTTCTAGTAAATGAACAACTACACAACTTTTAATTTAAGCACAAACACTTTTGATTGGGTTAAAATATAAACATTTTCGCATTCATTGGTTTTACCAAAAGTTCTGCATAGAGCCACCTGCGTACGAACCACTTTATTTGGACGTCGTAGGAGGAATATCTGGTTCTCTCTATGTCATTATTCTATCTCCTTCACTTTCTATTTCCTCCTTTTATCTCTCTCTTTCTTTTTTTCCTTCCCTCTCTCTCTCTCTCTCTCTCTCTCTCTCTCTCTCTCTTATTCTCTCTCTCTTTCTCTCTCTCTGAGTTAATAGTATTACTACTGGTGTCGATATTTCCTTTTGTTTTAATGGACTATTCCAAGCTTGAGTTTTATAGTTAGTTTTATTACCTCTTGACTGTTACTCAACAGATAGTGATGGAGGCGAAAGTTATAAGACACTGTATAAAATAAGAGTGGAGGGTCACACAACATGCAGTAAAAAGCAAATAAATTCATGGTATAATTTTGTTAACAAGCTTGATTCTGTTGTTGGTATTCTTAAATGGTTGCCAACACCTTTAAGTGAAAGTGGTACTGTGGAACCGGATGGATTCGAACTTGAAAACTCTAGGTCGTCAGTCCATGTTGTTATCCAGGTAACCACCGTCACCCCACATGCTATATTTTAAAATAAATATTTAAATATTTATTATTACCTACATACACCAGTATTTCATGCTTATGCGATCTTCAGTGTAAGAGATGCTAATTACTGCAGGTCGAGGGATTCGAACCCAGTTTGAAAGTCGCCTTTGACTCCACAGCCTAATATTCAACCCCTATGCAACCATCAATTAACATCGGAATGAAGATAATTTAAACTCTATAAATGTCAAATCAGCTAACATATACATGAAGCTAAGTCAGATAGTGTTCAACAGCAGAGGCCGGAACATCACTTTATGCCTAGTATGACTGCTTATTTTTTAAATCCTCCTAGAGGCTCAATCCTTGTATTAAGGGGGAGATAACAATATTTTTTTAAATAAATGTTCATTATTATTACCTACAGACACCAGTGTTTCATGTTTATGCAATCTTTAGTGTAGAGTGTAGAGGATGCTAATTACTGCCGGTCAAAGGATTCGTTCTAACCCAGTTGCAAAGTCAACTTTGACTCCGCAGGATATACATATATATATATATATATATATATATATATATATATGCAAACATTATTGAATAACACTACCACAACATTTTCCTGAAGACTCACCTTACATCTCTCTGACACTAGCTCCATTTGCCAACCCCTAAAAGAACATGACTGCCCCCTTCTCAATATAGACACATACTAGTTAACAATACTAAAATAATACAACAAGATACCAACATCAAAAGATTAAACATTTTTGAAGCCCTTTACATAAAAACTAAACATCCCACAATCAATAATGTGAATTACGAAACTAGTCACAACATTTTAAAGTGTGTAGCATAGTAATTAACATTACCAAATTCTTAGCCATTAAGCAATTATACGTTTGAATCTTGAACGTAATCAAATTCGTAGCGGTTAAGGAATCAAACTTTTGAATCTTGCACGCTCTTAAAATGTAATCGTGCTCCCATGTAACATTTCAATATTATAGACGCTCTTTTTTTAAAGTTGTAAATCACTAGCCGTTATAATAATTAAAAAAACTCAACAGTTAAGACATATTTTTAAAGATACCAAGACTAACAGCGGCTGAAGATGATTTGACGAATCAAATCGAAAGTACTCGCGAAAAAGGAAAGAAAAATGGAACAAGAAACCCACGAAACTTACATACACCAATTTAACCGAAACACTAAATGGACAATTCGGAAAATTGAAAAAATAAAAAAGTCTTATGATGCAAAAACACTCTGTGTTATTTAATAATGTTTGCCTAAATGAAAATATGCTACCTAAATACACACACACACACAATATATATATATATATATATATATATATATATATATATATATATATATATATATAACATAAAATATAATAACACGAAATTACATAATTATCGATGCAATAATTTATTTCAACCTTGTGGTTTCCTCGGGCATCTAACTAGACAATTACATTTTTGAGACTGACAGAAAATTGAATTCACCTTCAACATGGTTGAAATAAATTATTGCATCGACAATTATGTAATTTCGTGTTATTATATTTTATGTTATTCTTTCTCTGTTTACCACATTGAGCTCTCATACCCGGATTTCTTCCTGGAATTATTCCATTATAACACAGATATATATATATATATATATATATATATATATATATATATATATATATATATATATATAACTTCTTTTGTAAGAAGGTAGGAAAACTTCTTTTGTAAGAAGGTAGGAATAGTCCCAGCAGAGTGCTCAATGAATTGAGAAAATCAGAATTAGAGCATACTATTTATTTATTTATTATTCGGTACAGAAAATCAGTGCAACATCAGTACCATTGGTTTCAAACTTAGAAGGTGTTAACCTCCCGGCTATCTTCACCTTTTGTTGTCACTTGGTATATATATATATATATATATATATATATATATATATATATATATATATATATATATATATATATATATATATATATATAGTAGTATGTTTTTAAAAGACTGTGGGCAATGCAAAGTCCCGGGTAGGATGTAAGCTGGAAGGAACAAAAATAATAAATCGAATTCGAAATGAAATGCATGAAAAAGAGTTAAATATTAAAGGTTGCTGAGAGATACAAGTGGCTCTAATTGGTTGAGCAAGATCATTGGTTAAGAGAGCGGGCCATTTTGCAACAACAGTTTCAGTTAAGCAGTTGGTGAGAAGCAATGTAACAGCATGAAGAAGCCTAGACATTGACCATGTAAAGTCTGAGGAAATTATGATGCAACACATAACCCAGCCAGAGATTGTTGATTGACATATAAAGTTATCTTGTGAGATTTTGAAAAAGTTAGGCCTAAATAACATTTAATCTGACATATCAAATTTTGATTCGGACGAGCGATGTTTCAGTTGTTATTGTTGTACCATGCTGTTAGTACTATAATAATGTACTTTGCTACAGTTTATATAAAAGTATGTAGTCCAGTTCAAACAACTGGTAACCGTGAAACATTTTTCGATTATAACTGATAAAAATCAAAAATAGCAACTGGAATAAAACAGCAAAGGGAATAACTCTTTTTTTATTGAAGAATATAAAAAGATTTGTCTCCCTTATAACTAAAATATTATTTTCTTTTTTAGTATAAGTCTAAAAAATGTACAAACAACTAAAACTGAAAAACTAAAATGACTTCACTGCAATGCCGGGTAGTAGATTAATATAGTTCGAAACTGTCTTCATTCTGTGAATAGCCGAGGATTTGATATAGGTTTAAGGGCTATTTCTAAACATTAACGGGCTACCCGTGTCAGTGAAATCATTGTACGTCTCTAGAATATGTAATTTATAGTTTTTTTAAATAAATAATTTGCAATATATATATATATATATATATATATATATATATATATATATATATATATATACGGATAATGAAGTGATGAAATAGATAAAAATTGCAAGAATTTACAAGTTCATTAACTCATCAAGTGTTCACATTAGGAATACAAACACAACATTACCTTTAATCCATGGCTTTTCAAAGATAACGCTCTTATCGTCAGAAGGTCTGACTAATAACAATTGAATATTAATTAATTATAACAGGTAAATATCTTGAAAATTCAAAAGTTAATTTTTTTAAAAAAGTATTATAAGGAAAAATGTCCTAATATAAGTCCTGAAATAGATCAAATACGATTTGAACTATGAGCAGAGTGTTGTATGAAATTTAAATAGTCCAAAGTTTTTAAACAGTCCAAACACAGAAGCCGAACAATGTTCTATGCTATTTAAAAAAAAAAACCTTGAGTGTTCCAAGAAATGGTATTTTATGGTCATAGATAATCCCGGACATTTAGGCCCGAATGATACTTGAAAATTACCTAGAGAACAAAAGAATTATGTATAAATCCATACCTCAAAAACATACTCAGTTTCCTGCATGTGACTTCAAATGGTTCAAAGAAACTAGACGTTGATGGATGTGTCAATAGATGGTGGCAGTATGAGTAATTAAGTTAATTATGAAGGATGGAGGAATTTGATGGCTGTCGGAGATATTAAAACAGTTAAGGGAGTGGGAGTGTCAAGAGACGGTTGTCGAAGAAGGAGATGGACGGGGTTAGATATTAACATCAGATAAGGAAATGGTGAAGAGCAAAGTAACATATAAACGACAGTGCGCGAATTAATATTTAAAATTAAAATTTAACTTAAAAGATGAGGGCCAGAGAGATAGAGATATAAAGCGATACCTAGATATATTATGCCGATATTTCCGTTTTACTAATGTTTAAGTTTCTATCGGGAAAAGAAAAGAGAATGCTTCTAACACTCTTATCGTCAGAAGAAATATAAATGCTATATCTATTGTATTGAGCTTCAATGTATCTCGCTAAGATTTATTATAATTTTTAATTTTTATATTATCCATTTATATATATATATATATATAGTAATATTACTATATATATATATATATATATATATATATATATATATATATATATATATATATAATAAAAGTTTTAAAAAGGTTTAAGACAATGCAAAGTTCCAGATCGCTGGAAGTTGTGAAGAACAAAAACAAAACAAAACCGAAAATAAGTCGGATATAGATCGAAAAAGTTTGTTTATTTTTCTAGACGAACTTACAAGACAGTAATTGTCCGGATGATCAGGGATCAATTTGATATATTTCGAGAGTCTTATCCTCTCCTTGTCAAAAATAAATAAAAGAAAATTCCGGATTCCGAGAAAATGCCAGGAACGCTGGGAGGGGGGGGTTAAACCGGAAGTGTTTAGGATAAAGTATTCAGAGGTAAATGAAATAGATCGTAATAAGTTCTGGATGAGTGTTGTGTAGCTGTTAATTAAATATTATATATATATATATATATATATATATATATATATATATATATATATATATATATATATATGTACTTGTATGCTGTTTTTATTTATTTCATTATTTTCATATATTTACTATTATTTTTTTTTATCGTATATAAAAACGTAGGTTTTATTTATACTGTATATGTTTGTTAACAGGCTGGTTCCGGCATTAGATGATATATATGTTGTAGATAGTTATTTAGTTTGTTACCGGTGCAGTATATTATAATTTAGTTATGTCTGGTTAAGCTTAATCCTTATTTATTGGTTTTAATTTACCTTTTAAGTGTCTTTTGTTTTGGGTAGGAAGGTTGATCGGTTTAATGGTCAAAGGGAGACAAATCTGGTATCTTTGATATTAATTTATAAAGGAAATTCTGCTAATTGGCTTGGTCTATTGTAATTTATTTAACTAATCTCAGATTTCTTTATTCATTTGTTTATATGTTTTATTTGTTTATTTATTTACTTATTTATTTATATAATGTTTGTTTATTTATTTATTTATTCAGATGAGGTGGGGTGTGGTGCGGGGTTTGAAATCAAATAGTAGGGATGTCAGGCACTAATGTAATGGTGGGTTGCAGACAAGATGTGGTCAGTTCTTTTGTGATAGGGGTAAGCTGTGATATAATTAGTATGATTTGGGCAAATAGTGTTTATTATGCAGGAGGGTTATTATCTGGGAGATGGGTTCAGGGGGGAGTAGGTTATATGATGAAGGTAGAATTTAATTCGTGTCTGTGGTTTAAAGCTGGTTTATGTTTAGAAATGAGAATAGCTTCCATCAGTCTTAGGTCGCCTAGGTTCCTGGAGGAGGCAAGAATGGAAACGCTTATGTCGTGTTGTGTAGTATTGCATGAGGAAGTATGTATAAAGAAGGAAGATATATTGGTGTTCATGTGTTCTTTGACGCACTGGTGTAGTTGTCTTGTAGTATATCCAATATAGAAGTGGTTACAAATAGTGCATAATATATTGTATACACAGTTAGTGCAGTGGCATAGTCTCGTGGTAGGAATGGGACAATTGGCTAGGGAGCATGGTTCGTGGGTGTGTGTAGTGCGGTTTTTGGAAAGGTGTTGACGTAAGGTGGTGCCGGTGTGGGTGAGTTGAATGTCTAGTTTTTCTTTGTGTATTGCACTGCGGATGGCATTAGTGATTCTGTCCTTAAAGAAAGGTAGTTTTAGGAAGCATGTGTTGGAGAGTGTGTTGTGTCTGCGTGGTCTGGTCTTGCTGAGGTGGGTTATTGTGGAAGCAGGGTAGCCGTTGGTGATTAAGGTTTGATGGAAATCTTTGGTGGGTTTGATTTTATTGGCAGTAGATGAGCATTTCTTCTGTATGCGGGTAATTTCATTACGGGCATAGTCTAGTTTGGCTTTAAGGGGCAGGGCAGACTTAAAATGAACAAATAAGTTCTTACAGGCAAGTTTTCTGTAGAAATTGGTCTGTATAGAACCGTCTTCTGTGATTTTGAGGTTAAAATCGAGGAGAGATAGTGAGCCGGAGTCGCTAAGGTGTTCTATAGTAAATTTTATATGGGTGTCGGTGTTGTTGAAACTGTCGAAAATATTGATAGCTTCTTCACGAGATGAGGTGAGGACAAGAATGTCATCTATGTACCTAGTGAAGAAGATATAGGAGTGGCAGGTGTTGAGAGCTTGTTGTTCGAGTCTGTCCATGTAGGATATGGCTAATAGGCCATACAAGCTAGAACCCATGGGAAGACCAGCAATCTACTTAAATATGTAGTGTTGGAAGATGAAATATGTATTATTAATGATATTGTATAGGAGTTGGTGTATGTCTTCGGGTGTTAATCCGAAGAGTTCTAAGTTGTCGGAGGAAGAGATGTGGTCGGAGATGAGGTCAATGGCTGGGTGTGCGGATATTGATGTGTATATGTATATATATATATATATAGTGACATATATTTAAAGTAATATATATGTATTTTATTTCTCTCCTTTTTATTATTTATTCACAAGGTCAGCTGTGGAACGAACTGGATTCGAACCCGGCACATACAAGTCTTCAATCCACGTCGTAATATATATATATATATATATATATATAGTAATATCTATATATATATATATAGTAATATCTATAAATAGTAATATATATATACTAATATATATATATAGTAATATATATATATACATATAGTAATATATATATAGTAATATATATATAGTAATATATATATATATATATATAGTCTAAAGAAGCTTTGAGTTATTTTAAACAAAAAGACAAAAAAAAAGAAAAAAAAAAGAAGGAAAATACAGTGTAAATTCCCAGAGAAACAAACTAAATCCAAAATATATATATATATAGTAATACATAGTTATATATAGAGATATAGTTATATGTAACGTTATATTTAGATATAGCTATATAGTTATATATATATATATATATATATATAAATATATATATATATATATATATAGTTATATATGTATACATAGTTATATAGGTATATATATATAGTTTTATAGTTATATATATAGTTATATATATATATAGTTATATATACATATATAGTTATATATACAGTTATAAATATATATAGTTATATATATAGTTATATATATTCATATATATATAGATAACTATATATATATGAATATATAATTATATGTATAACTATATATATAGTTATATATATATAGTTATATATATTCATATATATATGTAGTTATATATATAGTTATATATATAGTAATATATATATATACTAATATATATATAAGAATATATATATATGTTTTAATATATATATATATATATATATATATATATATATATATATATATATATATATATATATATATAGTAATATATAGAGAGAGTAATTTATATATATAGTGTAACAAACAGCCTTTGTCAGGACCACGTCGGCGAGCACGTGACAATGATAAATATAAAAAAGGTAAAAGTTTCTGGAAGTGGCTCCTAGGTCCCTAGGTCCGAATATATCATCAACAGTATATAGGATGAAGAGGATTATTCAATTCAATACATCACATGGAAAACAAGAGAAGAATAAGCAGCAGGTAAAAGACGACTACAAACGCTAAGATTCAAACAAAATGTATTTATAAAATGATAAGAGAAGTGATAAACTCATATGAAACAAACACCAAGAAAAACAAACTAATATTTTAGGGGAGAGGGATAATGTTTAACGTTAACTAATAGCGAGCAAAACCAATGCAGAAAATAGTGTCCCCCAAAAATTACACACTTACAGAATCTGGAAAGTTATTACAAGACTGCCTGCGGGAGTTAAAAAGTTCAATAATCCAGGAATGTCACAAGTCATACTCATCCAAGATCCACATTGATCTTTGGATGGAAAAGTCATCAGCAGAATTCAAGAGACAAGTATTCAGATATAATGTATGTCCGAGTGTAATCGTGAAAGTTTCACTTGGCGCTATGTAGTCTTCAAATAGGATATGTATTCGTCATTCCTGCAGGGGAAATATTCGTTTCTCGACGACGATGTAATTTGTTTATAGTCAACGGCAGATTTGATGAAATAATCTAGAAAGCCTTTTTTTCGTCAGATTGACATTCGGTGTAGAATAAACATCTCGAGACAATCAGATCAATTATAAAGTCAGGCTCTGTTTTTCTTCGTCTTTTTCTTCCTCTTCCATTGTATAGCTCACAGCGCATATGCTAGTGATGACGAGTTACTCGACCGGCAGCTGTATAATCCTCGGTTGGCAGGAACTCTCTGATCGATTGGCCAACTCGCTTTTTATATCTTCCCAACCGATATACATGGACGGGAAAGCTAGGTGTGTGAAGGGTTTTTTTTTTTAGTTAGAAGATGACGACACTCCTGGGTGTTAAGAGATGACACCAGATATTTGGCTGACGTTTGTCTTATCTTGGCTAAAGGTTTAGGTAGGGGTAGAGGGTGTCGCGAACCGCAAATAACAGTTACAAGACGACAATACTTAGCACTTTGATGCGAGGTCAATATGTTCGTAAATGTTTTAAGAGACGATAGCCGGCCAGCTGCGTCAGCTGATTTCACCTTAGTGAGGTTCTATGCAGCTCATTGATTGACACACAATTCGCTCCTTTTAAGTGCAAAGATAGGGAATGGATTGACGACGTCGGTCAAACTGGATACAACATTTCCTTCGTTATGACTTGTTTGGGTTCAAAGGACAAATATAAAAGACACAGACTAGGATAGATTTAGCTCGCCTTGATTTAATATTTATAAACTTAATACTTATAAACTACATTTCATTTCTCTGCTAATTTTGCTTCAACTATACTTCATTTGTAACAATATATATACATATATTTATATATATATACATATATATATATATATATATATATATATATATATATAGAGAGAGAGAGAGAGAGAGAGAGAGAGAGTAATATGTACATATATATATATAGTTATATATATAGTAATATATTTATATGGTGTTACAATGTGTTAAGTGCCAGAATTTCTACATCGGTAGCACTGTTAGACCTCTGCACCAACATATCAAGGAACACTTATACACCCGCATTTCTGATTTCTATAAACACATCTTATCATGTGGAAACACACAACGCATTATCGATGTTCGTATCTTTGCCTCAGTTAGAAACATCGGTAATCTAAGGATATCAGAAGCAATTCTTATCTCTAAACATAGACCCTCTTTAAATAGCAGATCCGATTTTTCAATATCTTCACATATTACGGCTTTCTGGTGTTCTTCTAGCCTTACCTTTAGTTGACATTTTGTATATTTTGACCACACTTACATTGAATGGCATACACACAGTTCTTTGTCATCATGTTTTCTGTTGGAGGCTTAACTTGGACAAGATGTTTTCAGAGAGTTGAGTTGCTCCTGAATACTGCCTTGCTGTCATATGGATTACATATCCTCTTAATTTTTCAGACAAGCATATATTGTAGATAGGTTGGGGTGAGTTTTCGAGTGAAAGTCAATATCTCCATTAGATTATCTACTAGATTATTTATCTAGATACAGGTGTGTTTCCCCAGTGGAGAATCTGAAACTAACTTATCCGATACCACAGTCAGAGTCTCATCAGTGGGTACTTTCGTAAACAGATTTTCTACGTCTAGACTCACCATCTAGTTGAAATGGAGAATCATTGATTTTTCCACAATGCCAGTGGAATTCTTGACATACGATGGAGACTTGCCTGTTAGTAGGGTGATTATATCCACCAGAAAGCTGTTCAACGAATGGCATGCTGAACCTCAGCTGCTGTACCCTTGTATGGCTGTCAGACGTGGTCGATTATGAAATATCAAAACAACACGATCCTGGCTGCAGTGCATCAGATGAAGAAAATCGCTGTAAAGAATTTCATAAAAAATTGCATCCCACAATGACATCTCAACTGGTATGACTACATCGCCCACCTTCAGTCATCTGAAACACTCTAAAATGAGTTTGACATCGACGTTGACAACCCAAGACTAGTAGATAAAAGGACACCGAAATGGTCCAGTTCCTGCCGGACTGATTGTCGAGAACGAATTCTCAACTGGTATTACCCCATCCCGACGTGCTCAATCAACCGAAGTTAATGAGAGACTGATTGGGCTGGGTTAATGTTGACTATTCCTGCATTTTATTGGAACTCAATATCTTTTACATTGTAATACAGCTTTCTAATGGATTATTTTTTAGCACCTTATGATGTATTTGGAGATTCATCATTAAGAAGACCTTCTGCTCATTCATACATGAATTTTTTGCTTTTTATAATTGACTGCAATTTTTTTCTAATCAATTATATTTACAAATACTTAGTCATTTATTGGTTTGTCTCTTTCCGAGGAAAAGATTTATTATTTTGAAAATGCATGACTTTTTCATAAATTACTCTTTGTTGCAATATTTGATTCTAATAAACTTGTAAAGTATGTAACTTTACTTTCGTTTTATTTTTACATTCTTTCCTATAATAATGCTGTATCCTTAATATTGAGCATATTTCTATCACGCTAGGATTCAATATAAAATAATTATTTTATAACACTTGAATATATATATATATATATATATATATATATATATATATATATAGAGAGAGAGAGAGAGAGAGAGAGAGAGAGAGAGAGAGAGATTAAATTATAGTATTTCAGCAAAAAGATTCTTATTTATTTTATTTTAAGGTAATTTAGATGTAGCAATGTATTTTAAATTGTTTAATGGCATTGTTCCCCCTCCCCATTAAGTGACACCCATGGCACGTACCATATTTGTCATACACCAGATACGCCACTGAATTTTTCATCAAATAACATTGGAGGTTCCACCCACCTCTCCATTCTATTATTAAAATTTATCTGTTAACCATTTATCCCAGTCCAAAAATATTTATCTCCCTTCACAGTATGTGCATTTTGCCTCTAAACTATTGGCTAAGTTTTCAGGCAAATTCTATCACCATTTATGATCAGTGTGTGAGTGAAGTTTCTCCAGTTCTTTCCCCTTGTTTGACATGCGCAGTAAATGATCAGAATGAAAAAAATCGTTGATGTGATATAATGTACAAGTAACAGCTGGAAATGTTGTAATTGTGATAAAATTGTAATATTTTCTATTGGAATGTCAGAAAATACATCTGTAATGAACCTGTTTCAGTGCAAAACCTATGAAAGCACTGAATGATAACAATACCCCCCCCCCCTCTTTGATTCGATGAAGGAGGTATGATATTGTAAGAACTGTCACCAGAAGAAGAGGAGTCTGATATTACTTTTAACTTAAACCGTTTCCAAGAATTTTGACTCACTAACTTCCTGTTGTTTTAAGAGATAATGGGACAAACCTAATAGTCATTTATTGTGAAACAAGGGTTGCACAATCTCCAACCGACCTGACATTTCTTAAGTGACAACGAGAAATTCAAGATGATCTGAAACAATGCTTGGATAAGTGGAAGAAGAACTGGTGTATTCTCAGAGTTTTTCTTCTCCTAAACTGGTTGCCCTACAAAGTCTCAAGAATTTAGTCTCCCCTACTATTTCACCCATAGATGATGGTGATGGTGGTGGTGGTGGGGGGGTATTAAAGAAAGTCAGTTTTCACCACTTCCACTTCCAAACTTAGGGAATCTGATATTCCCAAATGGTCACTGAAACATAATGCAGAGATTGAATGGACACATCTTAGTTTAGATTACTCCAGGCATTTCTATACCAGGCTCTGTTTGTTGGTCGGTCACGTCTAAGCTTTAAGTAGCATTTTTGCTTCAGTTTCGAATTGCATTTTCATTGCTAAATGAGCAAATTAAATGGACGAATCTTGAAAATGGATCCGTTCTTGTTTAATTATGGAAGTACAGTCTAATAATAATAAATAAACAATGCCTAAATGTTAGTCTTTTCTCTTTTCTATTCGTTTTTACAGTTTTTCTCTTTATATTTAATTTTATAGTGTTTTTCTCTTCTTCCTGTTGGCCTTAGGTGAAACAACTGTTTATACGGAGAGGCAAACGAAGAAAAGGACAGTTTTGAACAGCAATCGAGTGACTCAAGTGACAGAGTGAAGCTGAAAGTAGATACAAGCATCTTATATGCAAAAAAGAAAAGAAAGCAAGATAATCCGAAGAAAAATATGTCAGACTGTGCAATGAAGTGTGCATGCACAATCTACTTATCTTTTGCCTGTCTGGTTGAATTGATCAGACATGCATCTTGGTTTCCTTCAGAGTGATTAAAATGGCTTATATGTAATAACTAGTGGATGGAATTAAAAAAAAAAAGACGTTTATTTATTTTTATTGCATCTTAGTTACGAATCGTTTCTTTAGTAATCTAAGTTATGAATCATTACTTTATGTATTTTAGTTATGAATCATTTCTTTATGAATTTTAGTTATGAATCATTTCTTTATGAATTTTAGTTATGAATTATTTCTTTATGAATTTAAGCTATGAATCATTTCTTTATGAATTTAAGTTATGAATCATTTCTTTATGAATCTAAGTTATGAATCATTACTTTATGTATTTTAGTTATGAATCATTTCTTTATGAATTTAAGTTATGAATCATTTCTTTATGAATCTTTGTTATGAATTATTTCTTTATGAATTTTAGTTATGAATCATTTCTTTATGTATTTTAGTTATGAATCATTTCTTTATGAATCATTTCTTTATGAATCTTTGTTATGAATTATTTCTTTATGAATTTTAGTTATGAATCATTACTTTATGTATTTTAGTTATGAATCATTTCTTTATGAATTTAAGTTATGAATCATTTCTTTATGAATCTTTGTTATGAATTATTTCTTTATGAATTTTAGTTATGAATCATTTCTTTATGTATTTTAGTTATGAATCATTTCTTTATGAATTTTAGTTATGAATCATTTCTTTATGAATTTTAGTTATGAATTATTTCTTTATGAATTTAAGTTATGAATCATTTCTTTATGAATTTAAGTTATGAATCATTTCTTTATGAATTTAAGCTATGAATCATTTCTTTATGAATTTAAGTTATGAATCATTTCTTTATGAATCTAAGTTATGAATCATTACTTTATGTATTTTAGTTATGAATCATTTCTTTATCAATTTAAGTTATGAATCATTTCTTTATGAATCTTTGTTATGAATTATTTCTTTATGAATTTTAGTTATGAATTATTTCTTTATGAATTTAAGCTATGAATCATTTCTTTATGAATTTAAGTTATGAATCATTTCTTTATGAATCTAAGTTATGAATCATTACTTTATGTATTTTAGTTATGAATCATTTCTTTATGAATTTAAGTTCTGAATCATTTCTTTATGAATCTTTGTTATGAATTATTTCTTTATGAATTTTAGTTATGAATCATTTCTTTATGTATTTTAGTTATGAATCATTTCTTTATGAATTTTAGTTATGAATCATTTCTTTATGAATCTTTGTTATGAATTATTTCTTTATGAATTTTAGTTATGAATCATTTCTTTATGTATTTTAGTTATGAATCATTTCTTTATGAATTTAAGTTATGAATCATTTCTTTATGAATCTAAGTTATGAACCTGTAATCTAGCATTTACGAATAGCTTCAACCAAAGAGGAGGACTTAAATTCTGAGGCACGATTTTCGTGAGCTCTATGCAGAAGTCCAATCTGCTTAATAACATCAGCAGCAGTATTTATAAAGGCATGTTTTGAATTTTATCGCCGTATATGTCGAATGTGAATGATTTTCTATTATAAATTGATTTATTAACGAGAAAAACTCATTGGAGGCTTGAAAAAAAGAAAAATAAGAGCATAGAATCTTACACTTTCATGTTTTTATATAAAACACTTGACATTAGAAAATGGTATATCAACACAGCTTAATGGAGCACCTGTCTTGCTTGCTAGTCCAACAGTGTGTCACAACTTCTGTTCAACAATTGTGTCTCTCTCTGAGGCTCCTGATGTTATAACCATTACTTTCACCAAAAGAGTTACCGACGCCAGGGGAGACAAAGAGAAACTACTCTTTTCTAGTAATGAGTCACCATGTAAAGGTACCCCACTCTCTTCGACATCCGTGGGTATCTTGCTGGCCACTCACGCACAGGTGTTTGATATCCTGGTCGCGGTGCTAAGTATAACAGATACCCCACTCTATTCCACGTCACGGAGCCTGCCATAAACATGTACCCCGCTCATCGTCTGTGTATCTGTGCTCACGCTTCTGGTTCTCTACACAGAGATCTTGCCAGACCGTGAACACTCTTTTGGCCATTGATCGTCATAGTGGCTATAAAAAAAAAGATGTCGGTCGAATGTCCTCTAGGTCGGAATGATGATGATGATGATGATGATGATGATGATGATGATGATGATGATGATGATGATGATGATGATGATGATGATGATGGCTTTGTCGATCTCGTCTCTGTGAAGGCAAGGTTATTCAAGCAGAACAAATCAACAATAGAAATAATTCAACAAACATCGGTGAAGTCTGTTTGGTATGAAATAATTATTAAACAATTAAAGGAAGAAATTGGTTAACGTTGAATTGAAAATCTATCTGTTGATAAAATGTCTTTTGTGTTAAACTATTTCGTCGTCTCTCTGCACGTGGGCGGATCCATTTACGATTGCAAGTTCTTAATTAAGTCATGAGTTGAACTAACTTGTCTACTTAAAACGATGGGGAGAATACTATAGTCAACGCGCTCCAGCCATCCAAACGAGAGGCCGAACGCACGACCTTCCTCGTTCGGTGGCCGCCCAAGTCTGTCTCCGGGGAATTCACTCTGTCTCGACTCTCTCTACTCTTTTATTGAGAAGGCGCCGACCTCTACGGGGAGGGGGGCGAATTCTTGTCAGCATCCAATAAGATCACGCCACGAGAACAACAATGAGGGAGCAACGTGTCATAAGCGAAAAAAATGATAATAATTTTTAACAAAAAATGTATATTTCATTTGGACCGAAAAACGATATGACCTAAATTGCAATTAACATTCGAGGGCAGAAAGGTCAATACGAAAACAATTAAAACCAAAATACGATTTCGAATCGATTGAAATTGAGATGGGGAGTTCATTTACCAGGGCGATCAAACTATGTTTTTTTAACCCTATCATTTGTTTATACTGGAAACCTAATATGATGCTTGACTTTGAATAAGCTTGTGGCTAATTCACACTAGCACTGTATTCTAGGCCCTGCCCTTCGCAGGGCAGCTTAATATTGTTGCATCCGCTTAATATTGTCACAACCACTTATCAAGGCTAAAAACCACTTGAGGCTAAGGATTTATGAGATAAATAGATTATCAGTTGAATGATAAAGAATATTATGAGAGGATTGAAAATGATGACTTGAATCAACAAAATCTATGAGGGTGGTTCATGGAAATTCCATTTGATGAAAGGAAGAAAGGAAAGTTCTAGCATAAAACGGAATTTCAAGCACAGTTTCTTTCCATAACCTTCCCATCTATGACACACATTGCCACGGGACTGCTTCCCTGCGGGCTACAACATGGTTTTCTCAAAATCCGATGTCAACAAATATTTGTCATAAACTGTCCTTATAAGTAATCACATTTTGTTCATCCTATTTATCATTTTCAATCCTCTCATAATATTATTCATCATTCAACTGACAATCCATCTATCTCATTAACTCTTATCCTCGATTGGCTTTTGGTCCTGTATAAGCGGTGACTCATTAGTAAAAAGAAATCGTCTATCTTCAAATGTAAACAAAGGATTTTCGCACATGACTTCTAGCAGCAGATTCTTACATATATGCAAACAGAGAGAAGAGGGGAAGGCAGGGTAGGATTAAGACGGAGAGGGAGGGATGCATACAGATAGGGGAGGGGAGAGAATAATTGATATGTGTTAATAAGTATTATTCTGTTGTATTTAATTAAAAGTAATTAAAATATGTAATAAGCAGATAAAATGAGATAAATAAACTTTTTTATTTTATTAACCATGGAATTTCCATGGGCCATGGTAGTTATTATCTAATGTATAAAGTTATCTTATCAGAATTTCCACGTTAGACCTAAACTGTAATAGATCTGACAAATCGCTATTTGATTCTAACTTGCTGTTTCTTTGGTTGTATCCTTGCTGTATGTATTTTACACTAAAAAGTTAATTCGCTCCAGTTTCTTTCCCAAAATAATTCGTCACCCATCTGGTACTGACCAGACTCAATGTCGGTTAACTTTGGTGATCTAATAAGAACCACTATGTCAACGTGATTATATTGTATATTTACTTTAGAAAGATTTTTAAAAGTATTTTTTTTAATGTCAGCTGTTACATGTTTGTGTTTTGGGATTGCCCATAATTAAGAATTGATTATCGATTAAAAGAATCTCCCACCCTACCCCCCTTTAAAATTGGTCCATTACATGTAAAGCTACATAATGTATCACATTAAATACCGGATTTGTAAACATATTTCTTCAGTTCCAGAACAAACAGAAACAAATGACCAATCTGAAAAGACAATTAAAATCATATGCACACAAGTAAACAAAGTATATTATCCACTAGCGGGACCCATGTCTTGGTGTTGCTTGGAAAAATTGAAGAACCAAAAAAAGCTCCTGCTCCCACCCCTGAACACCATCTAAGTATTTTTTATTAGAATTAATATATGAAAATGTAATTTGGTATGCTGAAAACGTAAACAGAATGTAGATGTATTTAGCCAGTGATTCCCGGATGAAGGGGTTAGAGAAAAATAATTCCAAATATATTCATGTCAAAAATATATTTTGAAATATTTGTATTTTTTAAAATTTCATTTTAATTCAGATTTGATTTCAATAAATATTCAATTAATAGGAAATAAAAAAAAGAAACCATGTCTGTATTGTTTATTATATATGAAAAGAATGTTGTGGTGTGATCTTTTTTTGTTTTAATTAATGAGTTCACTTGTTAATGTAGAAGTAAAATCTACCAATTTATTTTATAACTGCTTTTGAATGACTTTATCTGCTTTCAAGAAAGGAAATAGTCATACTAATTTCCTGTATTCAAAAATTCGCCATATCCACTATTTTGGGGTTAATCTTCTCTTCTGATATCTTTATTTTACAAAATGTGTTTGTTTTGAAATAAGATGTTGAAAGGTAATTTTACTGGGAAAAAGGGGTCGAATTTGTTAGAAATAGTTTAAACCGAAGTCGTTGTAGATATCCATGTGAAAATAGCAAAGGCACTATTTTACGGTGAATCCTTAAATTTGTGTCTTATAAAATTTTGGTAACGGTGTCGATGGAGTGTGTGAAGGTACATACTAGTGACTGAGTAAGTTCTCCTACGACTTCCTTTAACTCTGAATGAAAGCAATAAAATATGGATCAGGACTAAATATTAAAAGAGAAGAAAGCCATAAAAATTGAAATTTGTTTTTCTAATATGGATCAATATGTGCCTAATAGAACAGATTTTTTATGAAACTTTTGTTATCGAGCGCTAATGTAGGGAAAAATTGATTATATATTTGATAAGGCTGAAACCTAGGGGGGGCACTATATAGCTTTCTCTTAATTTGTTTTTATTTATAAGAATTTTCTTTGATACAGATACACTAGGTGAGATTTAAATATTATTGTAATAAATTATATGAAAGGAGAGCATGAAATTCACGAGCAGGGCATTTCGAAGGACTCAAAAGATTTCAAAGCCTCAGGACCCTAAAATGGTAGGGCCACCGAGGCCATAACTCTGGGCAAAAATTTTTTGGCGGGACTAAATTTCAAACCCCCCAAAAAGTAGTTATAATCATAATTTATTATAATCAAGTTTGTATCTGCAGTCAAATTTCTCAAAGATATTACCTCCTATTCTCAAAGATTCTTTTTTTAAATCTAAAAATTTAGAATTATTGTCTTATTTCAATATAAATTAAAAATTCTATGGTTAATTAAAAAAAATAGGTTTTAATGTTTATCCTTTTATATACTAATATATTTTTATTACTTTTAACTAAATGCTAGATGTACCCGTGACCTACCACTATTTATTCTACTTTGATTCCATTCGAAAGTTCATAAAAGGTGACATATCTTTTAAGATATTCTTCTTACATAACTAAAATAATAAGTCTCTTTACTTCTACATTATCCTATAGAAGTAAAGAGACTTATTATTTTGGCATCTAATTTACATAGTGTCTTCATACACACTTTCAACATTTACATGCATGTTGAAAGAGTGTACAAAGACACTATGTAAATTAGAAAGCAACGTTGGAAAAAGAGAGTCACTGTTTTTCTAAATGCTCACAGGAACGTTAAGAAATACTAGAGAGTGGTTGAATCAACATAGAGTTAAAGGGGAGAGATAGGTAAGTGAGAGATGGGTGACTTGTTCAGTTAATTACAAATTATGGCTAATTAGAACAATTAAAACAGAATATTTTTCAAACATAACTCAATCCCAGAACTAAAGTACATTTTAGCATGTATTTTTTGTTATTAAAGTATATATTTATTCTTAGTTAATATCGCCTGTAGTGAGGATTTAACCTTTAAGCCCCAGAAGACTGTTTCTTAGAATTGATTGTCACTTAAAACCGTTATCCGTTGTGCCATGTGTTCATGGATTCAATTCAAAATTCTATACTTCCTCTTCATATCAAGTCCCCTACTCTCCTACTAATGAAAGCATGACACAAAAGGAACAAATGAACGAACATACTAACATATTAATATTAGAAATAGATAGATACTTCTGTCACTACCTATGTATACCCTGTCATTAACACGTATTATTGATTTGATATGCACTATTTATTATAGATACAGAAAGCAATTATACTTACTAGCTGGTCAATTCCATCTGGTCTCTTATTTTTAAAGTCTTTCTCTTTCTTTTTCAAATTTCTTTTAAATTTTTAATTGGAGGCCAACTTTCAAGAAAAGTTAACTATTTAACCTTATTTTTACCTTTCATGAACATCAAGTTCAATTGTGGTTAGCTGTACATAGGCATCTCAAGTTTGGTTGAAATTCAACCGGTAGTTTCTGAACAATCAGACAGGCTAACATTTAGTTTTGTTTATCATTCGTTGTACCGAGTATTTTTAATTACATTTTTGTTTCACTCATTACCCTTCCTCCTTTTCTTTTTTTTTTAATTCATTTCTTTTAAGTAAATATTTACAATTTTCTTTTTGGATTAAGTCAGATTTTTAAGAAAATATCTTTTAAATAGGATTTGAAATTTAATTATTACGGTATCATTTGGTCATTAAATAATTAATTGAACAAAATAGTATAACTTCTATTGAGAAAAGGTGAGTTTCCTTGTCTAGAAAAATCGAGCGAGCAATGTGAAAACAAAGAGAAGAAAAACACTTGCAGCTCGATGACATCTGGAAAAGACGAATACTCCAAGTTAAACAATAATAACTTGACACACGTATTAGCAACAGTAATAGGTTTAGCTGTTGGCTAGTTGAGAGTTGTGGTTTGTTTCTCCATAGCTACTGCTGCTGCTGCTGCTGATGATGATGATGATGATGATGATTATGATTGGATCTCACCAAGTATTTGTGGATGTTGTTGGACCTGACATACATATTAGAAGTACTAATACTTTTAGCTGTTGGTAAGTTGAGAATTGTAATTTTGTCTCTGCATCTGTTGATGTTGATGATATTGAGAAAAGATGTTTTCTTGTCTAGATTGATCAAGTGAAGCAAAAACAAAGCAGTGAAGAACACTCGCGACTTGATATATCGATATATTCGAACCAGATAAAGGCTCGGATTCATTTTGACAGTCCTTTAGTCCTTTCCGACTCTAAATTAGTTTATCTCATGCAAAAAAAAACCGTTTTGTTCGATAATGGCAGCCGATTTAGTATTCAAAAAAGACAAAAAATCAAAATTGTAACTTAAAATGGTTAAAAATTCCTTTCAAATTGTTATGGTGTGAGTTGATCTACCTATTTCGGGAATAAATGGACTTACCCAGACACAATAAATACAGTTACATCTAAGCGTTGTGACAGTTATTTTTATACACACATTCTGATTGGACCTTTCTCTAAATCTCTCCCAACTTCTGTTGATTTTACTTTTTTCTGCTTTTTTTATAAACATGAGACATCAGCCTCAACATAATATCCTTTTTGTTTTAATTAACTTACACATCATCAATAATATTCTATTTCTGCTGTTTATTTATTGAATAAAATAGTGCAAGATTAGTATAATTCATACCATTGCTGACCCTAACCCTAACCCTAACCCATGATATCAGCTATGCTTAAATCTAATATGGTCATTTATATGCAGTAACATTGTTAGCAAAAGTATAAACCTGCACCCCACCAACAACTATTGGTAAAATGATGACTAATGTCCTAATTAAGTTTATACAATGAATCCTTTACAAGAAATATCAAGCTTCGGCATTAAAATAAAACAAAACAATGCTGTTAAACCAATACAAACCAAAACTAAAACTAATTCATCTGTGTTTTTTGGTGGTGGTGGTGGTGGTGGTGGTGGTGGTAAGGAGAATACTTATTCTTTAACTGAATTAATAAGGATTGTAATTCATATATTCTGCAGATAAATTTAGCAATTGAAAAGTGGCTTTCAAGATTTAAACAATGCCAAATGGATTATTGATTTATTCAAGTCTTCGTAAAATATCATTTAATATTTATATCTCGGCTCCAACTAAAGCAACGGTTGCAATTGCAGGTACCAAATTGTTATCTACTTTTGTTAATGTATACGTTCCTAACACCTACTTTTCTCAGTCACTTATTGTTAGACAACCAACTGGAATACCTTATTTATAAGATGAAACAAAAATTTATTTTTAAAAAAAATATATATCGATTATTATGCTAAAGTTGAGTTGATCAACGTTTGTTTCCCTACGACTTTTTTTCTATACATTTTAATCACACAAAATACATGTTAACATATTCCCCAGGTTCAGGATTGAGTTATGTTTTAAAATACTTTCATTTTAATCCGACTAATTTGCCATAATTTGCAATTAACTGATAAAGTGACCCATCTCTTTGTAAAGTTCTGTCGATCACTTTCCAACTCTTTCAATGTGTTGTTTTACTCTCTCGCTCTTGATTTATAGTGTCTTATTTCACCTATCTCTCCCTTTGTTTATTTAGTCAATAGCAATAAAGAAAGGAAAGAATAAAAAGATTAAAAATAGTCCATTATAAACACAAGTAGTAATATGATTTAACCTGGAGTGGAGAGGGAAAGAGAGAGATAGATAGAGGTGAGGAGTAGAAAGCGATTAATTTGTGATTTTGTCTTTATTTTTTATATTTAACTGGCTTTGCAAACTCACTTTTTTCATGATTCAAACAATCTAACCCGAGCTGAATGGTCTACCCAACGGGTCACATATTTTCTATTATATTTACAACTGTTTCATATATATACACTTATATTGTAATATATGACATATATATTTTTGTTTCAATGTTTATTTCAACAGTGTTCAATACATGATTAGAGCTTAGTAGTAGTAGTATAAAAATATACTTATGGCAAGTGAGCTAGTTACACAAAACATTTGTGTTTCATTTCCTTTGTCAAGTTTTCTTTCTTTCACATTCCTGTTTTACTATAATACATAATATAATGTGCTTATTTCATACAATATTACAAAAAATCTAACATCGATACATGTTAAATATCAAGGCCAAAAAAGCTGTTTGATTGAAGTAGGTGCACTTAGCATGGACTCGCACCTGACCAGAAGAAAACGACATAAAATGATTGTCAAAATTAAAAATAATCGATGGTTGAAGTCAGACACCTGGCTGGGAAAAACAAATATGGTGGATTGTCAAAAATAAAATAAAGGTTGATTGGAACCGCCTTCAAAATGTTACAGCAGAAAGAAAACACTCAATCGTCGAATAAAATGTGCTGGGGCGTGGCTATACTGACAGTGAAGTTTCACGGTGGTCGTTTGCAGAGGTCACAAATTGTTATATAATAACAACCCGAAATTGATATCGTCAGTTGGTTGGCGATTTGGGCTCGAGAAATACCACCTTGTTCATGCATCTTCCTTCTTCACTAACCCATACTCCTTCATCGACACCGATAATAAAGATTAAATCATTATATTTTCGTATATCAGCGAGTCGTCATTCTTTTATGCACAGCAGAAATACTGCATACAGAGCTTAATATTACTATTATTTGTATAATTTAATATATACACCTCATAGTACAGCAGATGTGTAGCTATAAGTATATTTTTATACAACATAAAGGGTTCCTTTTTTTATAACTTCTACCCATAGGCAGGGGTGGGCGCAACTCTTTTCTCGTGTGCAATCAATATTTGACCCCTCCTCCCGTAAAGGGGTACCCATTAACCAATACTTCAACGGTGGAAGGCTGGATTGACGGTTGGTAGGGATCGAACTTGCATCTTAGTGATCAGACAGTTCCTGCTCTAACACTCAGTTATGCGAACCCCCTTGTGGTGGACTCTCCCAACACAAACAGCAGATGAGAATTCAGCAAGTTTTCTTTTTTTAATTATTTTAGTTCAGTTACTTCTCAGAGATCAAGTCCCCCCCTCCTTAAGCTAACATTTGATTTCTTTATAAGTTACATATATATCCGAGTGTTCTTTTAAGGATCTTCCTTACTTCTCAAACCTTGAGTAAGTAAAGCAATGAAGAATAATACTTTTCTTCTCCCCAATTGACCTATTGATCAATCGACCATTTAACTAAATTATAGTTTCTTTTTCTTGTCCTATTTGCTTGGTTTTGCCGGATTCCAGAACCAGAATTGGTCTGGTCTGGTGGAGTATCCAGCTTAGTGGTGTTACTTGTGGTAGCATCACTAAGAAAAGGTGCACCATTACTTCCCTCATATGAGCCAGCGTATAGCCATGTTGAGTTTTGAATATTATGTTATTTTATTTTAATATTTTGCCAGGGTTTACTTATAAGGGTAACTATCCTCATGTTAGGATATCCTAACAAACCCCTGTACAAAGAGACTGAAGACATTCGAGAGCAGTATCTAGTAGGCATTCAAACTTTTATGCGCTGTGTTATGATAAAAAGGACGTCAAGTGTATAAGTTTTTCTTGTGGTCTTTGCTTAGTTTTGTTGGATTCCAGGACCAGAATTGGACTGGACTGGTCTGGTCTTGTGGAATATCTATCTTAGTGTTGTTACTTGTAGTGCACCATTACTCAGAAGTCAAAATGTGAGTGCATTCTGAAGGCACAGGGTATGCATCACGGTAAAAAACAAAATAGAATCAAGTTTATAATAATTTTGTGTTATTTCTTTTTTTTTATTTTACATTTTTCTCCAAAATGTTACACATCAAAATTTGAGTGCACTCTTGAGTCCAAGAAAGACAGTTATATAGAACCATGACATCATAGATTGTCATTTCAAATGAACGAAAAAGTTTGTAGAAGGGGGGGGGGGGGGGTAGGCAACTAAAAGGCGATACAATGAACGGTTGAAAGCACTCAGGACTGAAAAAAAAAACAAGCTTTCTTTTTGTTTTTTTTGTTTTTTTAATTGTCTGACCTAAAAACTTTACTCTCGGCTGACTTTTCCCACATTATTTTGTTTCCTTTTTATTCCGCTGTTTTGGGGGCAGGTGTTTACAGTTGTCTATTTTGATTGATTTAGTTTTTCAACAATTTTATTTGTTTTGCAGATATTTTTTTCTTTCAACTTTTTAACAATGGCTTTCAAGCTATTTTCAATCCTCAAAAGACTTCTGAAAATAACCTGAATACTTGTGGCAGTGAGAATTTCTCCATCTTGAAATTTCAATATATTAATATAGTTTTTCAAACGTTATAAGAATGGTGCACTTATCGAACTTCTTTTTCGGTTTTATGGTATACTAGTTGAAATACCCGTCCCAGGATAGGGTCATATACAATAGCTTTTTTGGTGATCAATCAAAATAGACAACTGTAAACATGTGTATTTATATTTTTTCTTAAAGTTCGTATTTTGCTTCTACACAAATTATTTTACTATGAATAAATTTACAGCTTCTGGAGCAAGCAATGTTACCAGTATTTTAATAAAGGTAGAACTCCAAAATAATTTTAAGTAATGAAAAATATGGTGAAATTGAAAATATAGCTTACATGTCTGAAGTTATGCGTGATGTTAAAGTATTTAATTTCGTCAAGTTAAGGGGTCTTAAAATCATTTAAATTTTCTCTAATTTTATAAATCTGTAATACTTTAAATCTTTTGCATTAATTTTTATCTCATTAAAAACAATTTCAGTTGAGTCCATTCTCTCTTGGAGGACACTTTTTAAGAAAAATAAGCATAGTTGTCAGCTCAATATATTCAGAGTTTATTCCCTTAAAGCATATTCAAGATATCTCTACTGAATTATTCTGAGAACATAAAATAAACTCTTTAATTTTAAAGTACAAAAAAGACTTGCACTACACGTGTGCGAAATTCGAAATCGAGACTTGCCCACTTTCTTGTCTGTCGGTTCGAGCTGAGTGGAGATGTTTTTACATGATGCTGTGTCATAGAATCTTGCTTTTGGTCAGGTCAGATGGGACTCTCAGACAGAATTTTTTTATCAGAATGGTTCCCATATAATACAGTCATATTTATCTTACATAGCCCATGCATTCTCTATAATCTGTTTGCCCTGGGAATGCATGTTATTTTGATTGTGTGTAGGCACTTTTAATGTGGACTTTTTCTTTTATGTATCATGTGTTATTATTTTCCTCTAACGTTCGTCTTTGATGAATCTTCTCTGTGATGTATATGTATGCAAATTCAACTGTTTCTGTATTATTCAAACAATATATTCAATACAGAAAGGACTCCAACCGAGAGTATAAATTAGAATATCAAATGTTCTAATTTCATGGGATCACTAGACGCACCCGTAGTACGTTGCGTCGCAACTACTACTACCATTTATTCTACTTTGATTTAATTCGTAAATTCATAAACTGTGACATATCTGTTAAGAGATTCTTGCATAACTAAAAATAATAAGTCTCTATTTATTATTATTATTATTAATTTTTTTTATTATTATAATTATTATTTTTATTATTATTATTATTATCATTCTCATATGGAAGTAAAAAGACTTATTATTTTGCCTTCTAATTTACATACGTGTTTGTGGTGTCTAAGGCACATGTATGTAAATTTAATGGCAGTGTCGAGAAAAGAGTCTCTTTTTCTCTAATTGCTCAAAGAGACATTAAGAAATATTAAAGAGTTAAATCATCATAGAGTGAGAGAAATACATAGATAGCTAAGAGAGAGAAATAGGTAATTTGTTCAATTAATTAAATTACGGCTAATTAGAACAATTAAAACAGATTTTTTTCAAACATAACTAAGGTATATTTTAGCATGTATTTTGTGTAATTAAAATATAGAGAAAAGGGCTTAGAGAAACAAACGTTGATTAACACACATTTAGTATAATAATAGATTGCTATCAAATTTCACATTCCTAGGTGTAATAGCCTAAAAGTAGTTAAGTGAACACACAAAGACAGTCACATGTTTTAAATATCAGAATATTTCTCTCTCGGCGTATCAACACTTATTTTCACTACAACTATGTGTACTACCATCACACGATCAAGACACTACACCGTCTCCACATTACAGCAAGGAGAGTGTCGCCATTGGGAGTTCGGTCCCAAACGGTTGGCGTGGAGAAATATTCAAAAAAAATATATAACAATGTCGGATTCTTATTTTCATTGAAAAAGGGCGGATGATCGTCCGAAATATTTGATTTATCGTATATAAAAAAAAATATTGGCATCTTATCGATTTCTTAAACAAAATTGTATTTGTAACAAGTTAATTATATATATATATATATATATATATATATATATATATATATATATATATATATATATATATATATATATGCAAGGTTAGTTGGAGAGAACTTCAGCAGAGTGCTTGATTATTAAGAAAAAGTCAACAATAAGAGCATACTATTTATTTATATATGTAATTACAGAAGATTAAGACAACATCGGTTTCAAATCCAAACAAGAGGGACTTATAGTTGGCCTCCTATGCCGGACTCTCTTCAGCCTCTGTTTATGGCTTTTTCCTCGGAAAATGGCGACTCGCACGCTGCGTGATGTTTCTACGATATTTCAATCTTCAATTTTTATTTTTTACCAATTCAGGATTTCTACCCGCAAATTACGTCCTAGGCAAATAATTAAAAAAAATTCTCTTTTATTCTTTGATCTGTGAATCTAGGTTGCTCTCTGATCGCCATCCTCTCATTTTCGGCGTCAGAGAAATTACAAATTTAAAATCTAAACAATAAAAAGCAAAAAGTTCTAGAAAACAACAATTAAAAAAATAAATATAAAAAATTAAAACTACTCCCCTGGGCCCGAAAAAGAGGCAAAAATAGAATTATGAATTAATATTGGGTGTTAATAGCCTACGATAAGTTATGGAATGACTACTCTGCCATTATGAACAACAAAAAACAGGCTTATTTATCCGTTTAAAACTAAATTTAAATTTAAATTGCACGGTCAAAGGGAGATAATTTCTGAAAGACCTGTCGGGTTTTGAATTAAAAATAAAAATATTAAATTTTATTAATTCGAAAAGAATAGTAAATAAAATATATAGTGCTTCTATATCGGTTCCCATTTTTTAACCATTTCAGTTTCTGATTGGGCAAGGGAGATAACTCAAATTCTTCTTTTTTTTACCAATTTCAGAAAAACAACTTATAAGTACGATATAAGATAAAGACATAACGTAAAGTAACTTTTTTTGTATATTAAAAAATAGGACTTTTATAAATTTATACAGGATACAGTTCAGTAATTTGCTTAAGTAGATTTTCTAGTGTTTTTCCAGGAAATTTTGTAAAAACCAAAATATTTGAGTTATCTTCCTTGCCAAACCAGACACCGAAATGGTTAAAAATGGCGCCCGATAATTAAAATCGTGTTTTTTCAATTTTATTTAATAAATACTGGATGAATTTGCATAATTTTTGGTGTATAGTCTTCTTTTCAGCTATCACATAAGTACATCCCAAAGTTTATACATTTCTTTAACTATTTTTTTGTTAAGAGAGGCCTAACAAGTCGGAGCGAAAGTAAAGAAACACCAAATATATTAACAAATATCTTTTTTTTTAATTTAATATTTCAATATAGTAAATAAATTAAATTAAAGTACATGAATTAAAAATGATTGAAAGCAATTAAATATAAAAGAAAAAGTAAAAGTAAATTTTTAAATTTTAATTTATTAAAATCAAGTAAAAAATAGAAATAAAAATAAAAATAACAATTAATCATAATAATACTACATGTTATGAATATTATAATAAATCTAAAATCTAAAAATATAAATTATAATAAATAAAATGAAAAATGTTAGATAATAGAAAAAATTAATATAATATATTAAATATCTTAACTAAATTAAATAAAAATAAACACCTTTATATATATATATATATATATATATATATATATATATATATATATATATATATATATATATATATATATATATAATGTATTAAAAAGTCTGAAGGCAATGCAGAGAGCTGGATTGATGATAAGCTGGAAAGAACAAAAATAAACTATCGAAGGAGAGGTCTTACAACTATCTATTTATTTATTTTTCTTTTCAATCTTACATAAACAGCAAATATGATGTTAGCTGTGTGTGATGTCCGGATGATTAGAAATCATCTGATATTTCGGAAAATCTTCCCCTTGTCAAAAATGGACACAAAATAAAAGTCTAACTTTGTGGAATTCAATAAGATGGATGCCAGAAAGTAGAAATAAAAACAGGCCAGTGCCACAGAAAGATAGAAACACTGCAGCAAATAATAAATCAATAAATTTTTAAATTATATCTTACACATAGATAGGGTGTTCAAAATTAAGTGTGTAATATTAAATTGATTAACTGGGTATTATATGGTCAGTAATCAACTCTTTGTTTGTAATAATATAATTTTATTTATATATCTTATTTGTTTATATACTTTTTAATATAAAATCTTATTTATATTTTTTATTAAATTTTCTTTTGATTATCATATATTCAAGTAATAATATTAATTTTAGGTTATTTAGCATTGCCTTCATCATTCTTAATACATTTATTACAATTTCCAGCAACGCTTCAAGCAAACTACCATTCTCTCTTTTATATATATATATATATATATATATATATATATATATATATATATATATATATATATATATATATATATATATATATACAGGGTGGGCCAAAATAAGGGTCCTATCTTTAAATTTGAATAACTTGAATTTGAATAACTTCCACAAAATAAAAGTTAAACTCACCAAACTTTATGTGTGTGTAGACTGACCCTTCCGAGATTTTTTGAAATAAACAAAACAAATTTTAGTCGAAAAACACTTCTTAAAACTTACAAAAACTAAAGTATTGTTTTTTACACTGTTTTGAGTTTTTTAAGCAAAAATAATGTTTTCTAAATGAGGGTACGTTCCTTAGGGCTAATACGGCTCATGCTTGCTTCGGAAGGGGTCCTTTACTTATTCTAAAAAAAAAAAAAAAAAAAAATCAATAAATAAAAAAGTTATGAATTTTTAAAAATAGGACCCTTATTTTTGCCCACCCTGTATATATATGTATTACAGAAAATCAGAACAACATCGATACTGTCGGTTTCAAATCCAAACAAAGGGGACCTATAGTTGGTCTCCTATGCCGGACTTTCCTCAGCCTCTGTTTATATCTGTCTCCCTGGAAAATGGCAGCTCGCGCATTGTGTGACTTTTCTACGATATTTCAATCTCCAACTTTATTTTCATTTTTGTTATTTTTTTTTACTACGGTTAGGTATTTGCATATATTTATATATTTACTCGCAAAAACTACCCTCCCTCCGGGCAGCAATTAGTTGGGAGGAGGGCGTTAATTAAAAAAATGTGTTTTTACTCAGAGAACTCCATAATTGTAGCAATAAAATTAGGTAAATTTTTAAATTAACACCCTCAGCTAAATTACCCCCCCTCCCTTAAAAAAATAAGATGGTTATTTTTAGGGACATTCTAAATTATTAGGGCAGTTAATATATTTTTAAACATTAACCCTAATATCGACTGGCAAGGTCGTAAAACCACACGTAATTGCCACAAAAAGCCCCCCCCCCAAAAAAAACGCACAGGATTCATTTCCAATGGCAAAAAATGGTTAACTGCCATAAAACCCTAGAATGGCACGAAAATGGAGGATTATTTTACGTTAAATTTATATGTGAAACTGATCCCCTGCTCTAAATTCTAAATTATATTTTAGTTGTTCCTCTTTCTGCCAGCTTTTTCAGGGTAGGCTGTCTGATAGGCAATATGTTTTTAGGGGTCTATATCTAAAATTCGTTGATTAGCAGTGTGTCTGTAAACATAAATATAAATATGCGCACACATCCATGCACACACATACATACACACATATATATACATCAATACACACACACGCATACACACTGCTAATCACTGAATTTTAGATATAGACCCTTAAAAACATATTGCCTATCAGACGGCTTTTAATCAGCAGATAAAGGTATTTATCTGTGATCTTTATTTTCTCTCTTCTCTTTTCTCTTTTGTTTTCTTTCTCCCTCATGCTCTGTCTCTTTCTTTTTCCCTCCTTCAGGATATGTGCCAGACAGACCATCCGCATAACACCCCCCCCCCCCACACACACACACACCGAGCAGATAGTTTTAACTTTAGGACTCCCATCTTTTCCTATTCTCTTTCTTTCTTTTCCTTTCCAATGCATGTGTATCGGAAACAAAGCCGACAACAAGAACCCCCATATATGACATTGAGAGGTGACCCCTGGTTGCCGGTTTGTGAAATAATAAAAAATAATATTAACTTTAGTTCGCCATTTTCAAGAACTTTGTTCACATCTCATAGAAGGCTTGATGAAGGGAATAATTCCCAAAAATTTCCTCCAGACTATACCCCCCCCCAAAAAAAAAACTGACATTGGGATTTATTTTACTTTGCATCTAAAATCGTCCAATAAATGCGGCTCGAAATTGTAAGTTGCACGTTTATTTATTTTTTCTTAATTCTCAGTTTTTTTATTCACTACTATTATTATATTTCTTTTTCAACTTGTGCACTTATGATTTTCTGTTGACTGATTACACCTATATATATATATATATATATATATATATATATATATATATATATATATATATATATATATATATGTGTGTGTGTGTGTGTGTGTGTGTGTCTGTGTCTGTGTCTGTGTTTGTGTCTGTGTTTGTGTCTGCGTCTGCGTCTGTGTCTGTGTCTGTGTCTGTGTGTGATTCTGATAATGTCTTAATGTAGTGAATCCCTGAGACTCACAGGTGGTGATTGAAGTGGGTCCTTGGAAATTCAGTAAGTCCCAACTAAAGTTTTGTAATAAAAAGTGGTGATAAACGGCTGGGCCCTAGACTATGTTTTTTTTTTTTTTGGGGGGGGGGGGGGATGTATAACATATTACTCATTATTAAACAGCTGGTCATATTAGAAAGTAACAATAGCAACACAATTAGATTAACAAAGATAACATAGAAATAACACTATTCTTGCTTACAAATATTAATTGAATTTCAAAGCACATTTAATAAAAATAAAAAAGAGAGAAGAAAATAGAAAGTCGATAGATTGCATTTATGCTGTGGAAAAAAACAATAATAACTACTTGGCTGATACACAAACATCACAAAAAATACATTCCATACAATTATGAGTAAAATGTCATCTTGTGTTCAATTGATCGTATACAATAAATTACCCCAAAAAGTTGATTTGCAGTAAAATAAACAAATTCAACTCAAATTGAGTCTACCATTTGATCTATAGCAAAATCATGGGTCATATCGTCAGCCTGCTTTTGTTGTGAGAGACAATGGACATCCTCTGAAAGGATGTTTGCATAATGAGTTTATAATGAATCAAGTGTTACACAATCTCCAGCCACGTTTCTTCTGACACTGCATTGCTTAAGCCTAGTCATCATATTCGGTTTAATGCTTATATGTTGGACGGCTTTTAGAAATTGATTCCAAACTTATCTATCTCTGGTCAGGTCTTTATTTATCCCTCTTTCTCTCAAATCAATCCTTATCATTTCCTCCCATGTTTTCTTTAACCTTCGTTTGCCAACTGACACTTCTACTTCAACTGTTCTACATCTACTAACCCAAGCACTCTCATCCATTCTTTCAACGCGACCAAACCAAAAAAGTCTCCTGTTCTGCACTCATCTCTTTGTAGTTTCCAGATTTAATCTTCCTCTTTAAGACTCACAGTACACATCCATCTTATCAGTCTCATACCCTCAATGCTCACTTGCCAGTTTCTACTTCCATACATCATCACACTTCGTACACATGCCTGATAGACTCGGTAATGCTCTGTTGGTTAGTAATTGGTCAACAGCGGTAATAGAATTTATCCCACTTCAAATAAATTATTTACCCTTGCTTAACTATGGTATCTGGTATTCTGAAACAGGTGGCTTTTTGGGAATACCTGGTTTCCAAAATGTCAGAAATCTTAGGCAGCTGTAATCAATGCTGATGACTTGTATTATTTGGGATTGTTCCTTCTCATAGATTAGTTTTCCTAGGTTGACTTGAAAGTATAATCTACCTTACTATTCTAACCATAGATAGATGGGTGCATGCCTTTCCAAGGGGTATTAAAAAAAGATGGTGTTACAGCCATTTCCAAACTTTTGACACCAGGTATTCCAAAACGGCTGCCTGTTTGCAAATACCAGATGACAGTGAAGCAAGGGTTATACAGGTCATATAAACGTAATTTATTTGAATTGTGGATAAATTATGATATATCTGAAAAGGCATTGATGTACACTACCATTCAAAAGTATTTGATCACCTTTAACGATTTTTATTTCTTATCCTAAAAGTGTTATTTTTCATGAAACAAGTTAAGCACCACAAGTCTTCATGGACAACATTTTCTATAAATTAAGCAAAGCACAAAGAAAAACTACTTTAATTTTTGATTCGTGAAAATTACCTTTTTTGGCTGCTATTACTGCTTCACAGATTCTCTCCACCCAAAACTTAAGGTAGACTGAAAATGGCTCTGTACAGCTTTCCTGTAAGAGTTGCCAGTGATGAGCCACACTTGTTTACTTCTGACGTTTCGGTCAAGTTAATCCCACAACAGTTCAATGGTATTTAAGTTCACTGATTGCACAGGGCAAAACATCAGTTAGGGAATTTGCTGTTCCTTTTTTGCTTTTAATGGCAGAGTTTACTAGTATGCTTTGGGTCATTATCTTGCATGAGCACAAATTCTTGACCCACAAATCGCATTCCATATGCTGTGACAGCCGTTCTTATTCAGTTTTCTCTTCACCTGGTGCAAATATCGAACTTTGCAATTGTCAAAAGCCTTCTACACCATAACAGAGCCTTCACCATTCTTTATGCTTAGGGTGATACAGGGGGTTGCAGTTCTTTCATCAAACTCTATAGATCCTCCTAGTTGACCTCAATATTTCGAACTTTGATTCGTTAGTGCAAAGGACTTTATTCCATTGCTCTATTATCCAGTCATTAAGAAACCTTGCCTTTTGACCTTGTTTTACTTCATCAACAGTGGTTTCTTGACAGTTATTCTCGCATATAGGCCAGTTTCACAAAGTCCTCTCACAATGAATGTTAACACATTAGTTGTGCAATGATGTTTGGAGCAAGCAAGCCTTCTATCAAGCAAGCCGGTGATTCTAATGAAATTGTCTTCTGCTCTTGGTTTTGCTTTTGATCTAATATAACTATTTTGCCTCTTGTTTTGTCCCATTTCCTGATGTCTCTTAACAGTATAATTTACTGTAGTCCTAGGAATTTTTATGTTTTTAATAAATTTCTCTGCTTGAATATCCATTTTTTTCAAAATAATGATCTCTTGTCTATGTTAAAGTGTAAGTTCATGTGTTTTGAGTATCATGTTAAGAAAAAGGTTTGATCTAAAAGAAAATGGTACAATTTAGAGTTTCATTAAACAAAATAAGAATAACATATTCCACTATTGAGCAAGGTACATTTGCAGTATATCAAACAAGTAGTACTTCAACACAACATAGTCTAATGTCAGTTCAAGACTGTAACGCTTGGAACGCATTTTGTTCATGCTCAGTAAATACTAAAGGAGAAAATATTTTCAAATCAATTTTTCAAAAGATCTCTGGTTATACTAATGTCAAAGTTACTTAGGAAGAATTGTATTTAGTAAAATAAATAAAACTTTTTTGTGTTGCTTAACTGGTTTTGCTAAAAATAAAAATTTAGGCTGAGAAATAAACATTTTTAGAGTAGTCATATACTTTTAACTGGTAGTGTATCTTTTTTAAACCAGAAGTTGTGCAAAGATATGACATTGTTTCAAAGCGTGTAAAAAGCACTAATATTATGGCTTGATTGACCGAATGAAACCATGAGACATTGAATATGAGAGATTCGAAATAAGACAGTGAGAGACAGTCCTACTTGTAGTGGAATGAACGTACATTAATTAAATTAATAACGCAATTCATATAAATTGAACTATATACATTTATTCACAGAGATCAGAAGGTAATAGTATCAAGAATTTAAATGTTCATATGATGATAGAAGAATATTTCAGTTGAAATAAACTTATTAAGTGGCTGGCTGCTGCTGATTATATGAGTATGATCAGTTCGGTTTGTGTGTACTTTTCTCCCACGGGTTGTTTAAAGTAGTGATTATTTGACACAAGCAGTGTGTGTGTGTGTTATTCAAACTGGTGAACTTGGTTATCGTAGTAACGAATTTTTGCGAAAAGATTACTAGAGAAGATATGTCTCTTTCTTATATAGGTGTGCCAAATATTTAATGGATTCCTTTTATGCTTTTGTTGGTTCTATTTTTAGCTCTTCTCATTGGCTGCAAAATATGTGTTCCATTTTATTCTATTTTAATTCGGAGCTGTTATTGTACAAAATATGCAGCTCATTTTTTGTCTTTGGTAAGTTATCTTAGTGATCACACCATCTATGGAACCTGTTAGGTAAAAGCAAGGCCACCTAATAGCATTGGTGAAACTCAACGATCAAAATGACACAACTTCTTGTTCTGCAGATATAACTATGCGTAACTCTCTGGGAAGTATTGAAAAGAGATTAGATTGAGATTGTACACGATAGTGGTCATGAACACATACTTCTGTTCCCTTTGTGCAATCATCTCGACTGTATAAATTCATATATGTATTAATTGTGTATACTTCAGATAATAAACGTCAACATTAATATATCCCTGAAACTTTTTGCTATTTATTTCACAAACACTGTATTCACGTTTTGATGAAATAGCAAGGATACAATATGGCGGCATAAAGAAAATGAAATGGTAAAATGTTTTATGAGATTATGAAGCGACTAATTCCTGATTATAAGGATTGGTACTAAAATAATATCTAAAACATGTGTTTTTTTGTAATTGATGTAGCACAATTTCAAGCTATTCAAGGCGACAATCCACATGGTAACACCTCAGAAACGTCCAACATGTGGTACATTAGCATGAAGATGTCTAGTGATGCCCTGGTGATGTCTGGGGCTAACTCCTTGATTATATGCACCAAAGACTCACTGCATGCAACTGCTGTGATATATCACGAATATGCTATACAAATTTACTTTTAATGAAAAAGGAACGAAGAGAAACAGAGTGCAAAAAGACTAATGTGTTTGCCATTATCAGTGCTGGCTTAGTATTATTAGCCTGAGCTATTCTACAAGATTATAGGTCAATAGAGACTATAAATAATTGACTTTATAATTACGAAAGTTTGATTGTCATGCTTGTAGTGTAAACAATAACAGTAAAAGAAAACTCGAGTTAAATGCCGACTCTCTCCATTCAAACTCACGCTTACAAAAATATATTATTATACTAAATGTGAGTTCATCAAAGCTTCATTCTTATAAACTTTAATAACACAAAATGCATGTTAAAATATGCTTTAGTTTTATGATTCAATTATGTTTGAAAAACAAATTCTGTTTTAATTGTTCTAATTAGCTGTAATGTATAATTAACTGAATAAGTAATCCTTCTCTCTCTTAGCTATCTATGTATTTCTCTCGCCCTCTCTCACTCTACGTTCATTCAACCACTCTCTAATATTTCTTAATGTTTCTGTGAGCATTTAGAAAAAGAGTGACTCTTTTTTTTAAGCATTGTCATGTAATTTACATATGTGTGTCTGCACACTCCATAAATACGTATGTAAATTAGATAGCAAAATAATAATTATCTTAATTTCTATATAAGAATAATAAAAAATAATAATACTTGTATATAATATTAATAACTATTATTATTAATAATAATAATAATAATAATAATAATAATAATAATAATAATAATAATAATAATAATAATAATAATAATAATAATATAGAAGTAAAGAGTTTTATTATTTTTTATTAAGCAAGAAGAATGTCTTCAAAAATATCTTGCAGTTTATGTATTTTCGCATAAAATCAAAATAGAATAAATAGTGGTAGTGGGTGTGACCCAACGGGTCATACGTGCGTCCAGTTTCTTTACATAACTTTACTGAAGCATGTATCTAGGTGGTTCAGCAAGGTACAGCATTGCACCTCTTGCATCAACTGCATAACGCATTTGGATATCCCGAAGAGCGCTAGAGAATGAGGTAGACTGACCAAGACGTGGTTGGAGTGCATTAGCAGCGATATAATTGCATGCAAGTTGGCTGATGTCAACCTTTGGGCCAGGCTATGTGGATAGAAGGTATGATATGTTGTTTGATGTTGCTCAACCCAGGGTTTGGGACATTGGCAGAACCCTAGATACCAATATAAGTTGTTCGTTCCTCAACCCACAGGGGACAAAGTGACTTCTCCCAAAACATCCAACATTCAAACTAGCCCAGGTTGACACAAGGTCATTCAATAAATATAAACATTAGCATCTAGGTTATGGTTTCAAAAGCATTGTACTTTTAAATCTAATGATCAACATAGATTGTCTACCTTTTCTAAATAATAAATAAAATAAAAGTAATGGCGACGTTGGTATCCACTTCTGTTCCTAATATGATTTAGCAACTTTTTCTAAAAATAGATTAACTTATTAGCAAAAAATAATTAAATAGATTAATAGATCTAATCTTTGAAATCACTCTTTGCAATAACCTTCCAAATTGAGAAGCAATATTAAAATCTGTCCACCATAGTCAAAAATGTCATTATATTGAAAGTTTTCAATTAAATCACGTCTCATTCTTCTCTCTTGTAAAGTAAATCCTAATTTTCCCCATCTTTCCTTACAATCTTTTATTCTTTTTATTGGTTTTATCGCTCCTATGAATTCAGAGATTCAATATCGTAATGGTATAAATTAAATTAAGTTATGTAAAATAAATATAGTTGGGCTGTTGTCAAACCTGATTATCACACTAACTACGAATTGTAAAAGCCAATTGCATAGACGCCTAACTTCCTTCGATATCCAAAAAGGACAATCTCATCTCTAGAATTGTTCTAAGTTGTTAAAGAATTTAGATTTTTGCATGATTTTCTCAATCTATTATTTCAAACTAAGTTATTTAATTCTGCCAACCCTCTTAAAGATATTTTTCAAATATTTTCGAATTTTAGATGAAATCAACATAATTATGAAAATATATTTGTTGAAATTTTTTAAATATGCATTTTCATGTCTGTGAAATAATATTTTTTACAATTACATTTAATCCAATATTTTTTAAACAATTTTTAAACAATTTTTAAACAAAATTTTTTAATTATTCAATACATTCCTTTTTAAAAGGACAGAAAAGGTCAAAATAGGTCTTTATAAAACCCGGAATGAAATTGTTGGTTCCGGATATTAATTGGAAAAGACTAATCTTTTTGTCACTGTCCGTTTACTTTCTGATTTTCGCAAAATTTGTTTTGTGACAAAAATTTTCGTCATTATATAACCGTAAGTTTATACATTTGCCTGGGTCAGATATTTTGGGGAAAACTCTGGTTTGCCCCCAAAAATGACCCCAAAACGAGCAAATATTTAAAATTACGCTCTATATTTATTTCCCCTAAATACAACAGAAATTGTTATTAATGGTTGTTTACATGATTCAAGTAGTGTTAACCGCGGAAAACGCTGATTTATTCCCTTGGGTGGCACCTGACTCGAATAATTTTCAAAAATTGCAATTCATTAGTTGTGGGCAAAAAATCAACCAAAAGTTGTGATAATATTATTATAAGAGAGAGAGAGAGGGGGGGAGAGAAATAGAGAGAGAGAGGGGTACAGATGAAAAATGTGCATGGTGACAATCAGGCAATCACCAAAGTTTTATTAGTGAATATTTAATAGTTTTATTAGTAAATATTTAATAATATGCATAACAAATACTGACCCACCGGCTTACAAGGGTCTAGTTTAAACCATAGGAAAATGACACTAAACTATACAGATTCTTAAATAAAAAGAAATTTACCAAAAAACATACAGAACTAACAACCGACCCCACGAAAGTTACTGTGCTCTAGTAAAGAAAATGTATTTTACTAGTAGTGTGTGTTTATGAGATAGCCGACAATGAAGACGATTTGTAACGAGTTGACTAATTTAGGATCAATGACAATGAGGAAATACCCAATGAGTTAAAACATTAGCAGTCATTGTAAACACATTTGAAAAACAAAACTCTTTAAGTCATTTGGGGAAACCATTAACAAATTAATCTAAAATAATAAAATGAGTAAAAACAGAAGATAAATATAGGAGATATTAAATGGTATATCTTGTAATTATATATATATATATATATATATATATATATATATATATATATATACTAGAAGAATACACGTCCCAGGAGGGGTAAAATTAATTCCCCAAACAGAACAGTTTTGTACCACTTTTATGTCTCCTTTTGAAGCGTAAAATCAAGATATAATGATACTAAACTTTATGTTTGGAATCCTTATTCCAATTTTGATCAAAATCCATCACATGATTTTGATTCTAGAAAATGTTTAAAAATTTAAGGCTTAAGCTTAGGAGTTCTTAAGAAGAAGTTGGTGTCTAATGACTATGGATCAAATGTAATGCAAATCTAAAATGTCTGAATTTTCAAATGGGAAGCTGTCCCCATATTATGCCTCCTAATAAATATTCTCCAAATTTCAGTTTCTTTCGAGTATCTTAAACCCCAAAGAAACTGAAATTTAGATAATATTTATTAATTGATGTCTAATAAATATTGTTAAAAATTCACAAAAATCGGAGGTATCTGGAATTTCATGAAAGGCTTCCACTCACTTTTTACCACCTTTGCATGAAACTAAATTAAACTAAATATAGTCCACATTACCCATCCTTATGCCTAGCAGCTGTGTTCCAAAATTCACAATGATCGGTTAATGAGTTTATATATATATATATATATATATATATATATAAATTTATATATATATATAGTTTATATATAGTTTATATATATAGAAATATATAAACATACACCTACTTATATATATATAAAAAGGTCAGTTTGATTCTCAACTTTAGACCACTGTGGCATTGCATCTGATAAATCGATATTGGATTTCTTCCTTTGTATCCTTGCACCATGTTATTTACATTAAAAAATGGCATTTGCTTCACTTTCTTTAAGAAATACTTATTGTGGCTAGGAAGATTTCTAGAATAGGGGAATGGGTGGAATGGGCAGAATTATCCAAGCAGACGGCTCAACAAGTATTTGTTAACATTGGACTTGAAGACGACTATGTTGTAGTCATTTGGAAAGCAGACCCGTGATATTTTGTTTGACAGATGGGATTTCTAGGAAAGAAATTTTGCTCATGGAAGTTCCATTTGCTTTTAAGTACACAGAGAGAAAAAGGAAAGTTCTTTGCAGTGGTTACAGCTAGACGAAATTTTGCTGTGAATGTTTTACAGGGGGAACTAGAGATTGGAGCTCAGTCGAGCACATGAACATAACGATAGAGTAGAGAGAGACTAGCAACGTCTCTTCTGTGAGAAAGGGACTGTAGAGTGCGTAGTCGATTTTGTACTCTGTCAAGGCAAAAAAGAGTGCTCTGAGCGGCACCTTCCAGATATGGCACCTTAGGACATACCTGAATCTTATACAGATAGCGTCAAGAGTGAGGTACTTTCTGGAGCGGTAGAATGATCCAACCATTTTCCCAGTCACTCCTAGGCGGTTATCAAAGAGGAGGGCTTCGTCAAGGAGAGAGACATTTATTTAAATTGAGGAGAAATGAAGATCCGAGTGATGGTGGTGAAAGGAGAGAAGCTTGGTTTTAGAGGTGTTAAAAGTAACATGCCACTTTTTCCCAATTGCATCACGTGCTCCAAGCCAGAAGAGAGAGAGAGAGAGAGAGAGAGAGAGAGAGAGTCAGAAAGATTTTGATCAACAATACTTTTTGAAGTGCTGCTATAGATGGTTGTGTCGTCTGCATAGATGCCAACGAATGATCTCAGGATATGATTTGGAAGATAATTTATGAAGATAAGAAAGATCTTTTTGGTCCAGAGTGGATCCTTGAGGCATGCCGGCATTGATACTATGCCCATCAAAAACTACTTTTATAGACTTATCGGAAAGAAAGAATTTGATGGTTGAGACAACATTTCCAGATATTCCATAGTTAACAAGCTTGTGAAGCAAATCTTTGAGCCAAACACTACCAAAGGACTTTGATATATCAAGAGCATCGCCCTAAAAATGAAGCTCTCTTCGATAGATTCACTGATTCTGTGCAATATTACAGTTAGCACGTCAGCTGTTGATTTTGTAATACGAAATCCATATTGTTTGTCACTAAGTAGATTGCTTTTCCTGAGATGGTTGACAACTTCTCAATTTGTTACAGATTTGAACAACTTACTCATGATGCACAGGAGACTGATTGGTTTGTACTGAGATGCAGAATATCAATCTCCAGTATTTTTAAATACTGGGCAGACCACAATAATTGAACAGTTTTGTAAGGATAGCAGGTTTTTCTGGTTGTAGTTTCTGAAGTACTTTTGACTAGAATGTTGTCGAGACCAGTTGCCTTGCTGGTGTCAAGGTTCTTGATCAGTTTTGAACGATCTCGGACAGATATACGCTTAGAGTATTTACAGTCGGCGGGGGGGGATTTAGGATGTAGATGGCTCTGATTGTAAAGGGTGGAATTTGCTGCAAAGTTATTTACGAACATTTTGGCTTTATCAGATGCTGAAGAGATCACTCAGTACGTAAACTATTTCTTTCTGCACAACTATTTACTATGTTGTTTTTATGAATTGATACAAGTAGTTGGTTGTTAATCATGACAACATAATTTGAGCTTATGCAATCAGCTGTTTACTAATCTTGAACAATGCTACTTTTAATGGTATGTTCTTATTTTAAAAAATATTCGTAATATGTCTTTCTTTAAATCAATTAAAAAACAAATTTGTTCTTTTATGCAGAAAAATGACTATTCCTTTGAATATCTGAATCGTTATTTTTCCTTATATTTAATAACAGACATCCTTCACTACTAGGTTTACTCAGCAATGAAATACATTTTCCTTTTCCTTTATTAACTACTAATATACATACTAGATTATTTTCAGATGAATAAATCAATACTTAGTTCATTAGTATTTACTGACGTGAACAACATTTTCAGTAAAATGTTCACATACTGCGAACCTAACTTCTAGTAGCCAGAGAGGGGCAATGACCTACCGATGCTTTTACAAGTAAATAAATACTTCATCTATTTTCCCTTTAATATTCATTGTAGATATTCATTGCTTTTTTTTTCTTGGTTTCTTTTTGTGACGATTATTTTTTTCGTTTTCTTTTATTACTTAATTACAATTAATTCGTTTTGTTTCATCAATCTATTTGCAAGTAAAACGACGATTAATTTTCCCTTTTTTACTTAGAGTTACTTCGCTTTGTTTTGTCGATTTTTGTACTTTTTAAAACCAAGATAAGTAAGTCTGTTTGACGATATGGTTTGAAATATAAAGGAAAATTAGATGGTGCTTAATTGTAGAAGGGGGAAGACGTGATGTCGATGAGTGGGGGCAGGAGAAGACAACTAGGTTCAAGATATCTTTTGATGTGCTATTTTTTTTTATTCCCTGGCTATTATGGCCAATGAGAATTCCCCTTTAAGATATCAAATACTGTGGTTTTCTTGTTGAGAGAGCGTTGAATTTTCATTGAGGAAAGTGAGAGCACGTCTCTAGAAAGTTAAATCAACGCCTTTAACTGTTGTACCACAAGTCCATGTGAACAATTCTAGTATGCATTTTGGGAGCTATAAACATAATATTCAATCTTGAATACTGTCCTGATGTCATATGGATGACCTATTCTCTGAATTTATTTCAGACAAGCCCTTCATATATGATAGACAGATTGCGGTAAGCCACAATGATAGCTTTAGTGATATGGATCTTAATGTCATTGTTCCCAGCACTGGGCAATGTATACATGGAATACTACAAACGAAATGAAGCCATATTAATTACACTGCACACACATACACAAATGTTATTTGTTATTATTTTCTTTTTACATAGACAAAGCCCTTTGTATGATGTGCGCTGTTCTTGTAAAAACAATTATTTTTATATTTCTTTAAGACATGGACTGGCAGCTATATATTAGCTTATTTGAGCATTTTCTAATTAATCCCAGTGCTCCAACTATAACTGGAATTATTAATGCTTTCATGTGTCAAATTCTTGATATTTCTATTTCAAGATCCTTATATTTTGATTTTTTAAATCTTGGAAGCTACATTAGAGGCTGATTTTATGGTCTTTTATCATTGTTTGGGCGATTGTTCAATCTGTCTATTTTAAAGACTTCCTGTTTGTAACCGAGTTTGGATGATGTTATTACCAATTGCTTGCAGTTTCTTACACATAAGAATTGCAGCATTTTCCAGTGCATATATTGACCAATCCTATCATGTCAGATTTTATATTCGGTGGATACTAATATCGAGCAACCTGTTAATTGTTTCTGTATATTCATCACAGAATCTGCATTTGGGTCTCACACTATTAATTAGTATATTTGCTTGGTAATATCTAGTTACCAAGCATTGGTCCTGTGCAGTAAGTGTATGAAATTCTTTGTTCTAGCTTTTAATCCTGCACTACACAACCAATGATGTGCATGGGATTTGTCTACATCAGCTTGTTTGGTGCAGGCAACGTATCGGTTATGAAGAGGTTTATTTTGTCATCATTTTTGCATTTGGTCAGTTGCATTAGCTTTTGATAATTTTCAGGTTCTTTGCCACTACAAAAGCAAAAGTTTACTTGCTCTTCTTCACCCACTTGAAGTTGTAACGTTGTGGACGCATATCTTCTTTAGGAGCATCACATATGAAAGTCTGTAAAGTACTTCAAATAGTTATGTTTCTTATCATTATGTGTCATTGAAGGGATTCGTTTGTAACTCATAGAACTGAAGTACTGCACTTACTTGGTTTCTTTGACCGGTGGATTCGTCTGGCATTTTGAGAAGTATTTTCTTCCACAGATTTGATCACAAATGAAAACTCGAAACAAAAAGGATTTTATGTTGTTAACTTTTAGCGCTGGTAAATGTTACACCACTTCAACTTCCATAACACTTACCAGCACTGACTACGGATTTCGTCAACTGTGTTCTGTCAGGGCTGTAGAGTCACTTTTTCTGAGAAAGGTATGAACCCATCTCTCCTCCCCCCCCCAGCTATGGATGAAATAGTAGGCTAAACTAGACTCTTAAGACTTGCGAGAGCAACTATTTTGTTATTAAATTGATAAATGTGTTATATCATTAATATTATTTAAAGAGAGATATCAGATTATAAAAATGTGGCCCATATTTGTGCTGTTTCTCTCCCTTCCACCGTGGGTAGATGTGACATAAGGTCAGATGGTGACGATTGAAAAGCTAGTGCCAAAGAGGTAAAGCACTTTGGCCTACAAAAAGTACTTGAGCAACCGCGTCAGCATTCCCAGGTAGGAGTGCCTCAGGTGGTTAGCAATAAACTAAAACTCAAAGCGCAAGAAAGTAAAGCCTGGGAGGGTGGACCTCTAAGAACTGCACAGAACCATACCTCAGCCCGACAGAGCAGGGCCAGAAGATGCTACAATGGCCCACCCTTCGTTGGACTGATTGTATCCTCGACTGATATGAATTACACTGGCCAGAACCAGAGTTTTGATAAACTTCGCACTCAGGTAGGATATGACACAAGATCAGTTTAGTGTGAGGGACTCAGTGCCTTTTGATGCTCAGGATCATTTAAAAATTCCCCTGCCTCTTCAGCATTTCCCCATTTGTGGGTAGGGCACCAGAAGAAACAGGACCAATTATGGAAACATACTATGCTTTGATCTTAGTCTTGTTCAACATCAATTCTTTTTTATCACATGTGATAATTAACTATGGTCCTGGGTATGACCTCAAAGTGCATCCGGTTGTGACGCCTCAATTTGGGGGCTTTGTGGGGAGTTACCCCTTAGTTGCCATTACTTCCAGGTACACACGGACCTGGAGTGATAGTACTTATGAGGATTCCATCTATTGGTTAAATAGGATTTGTCTCGTACACAACATTAAACTGACTCGGACACTGTTGGGCAAGGTTTTCACTTCTACCTCACTTACTACACAAAATCCATCTTTTCCAGCCCTGGTAGAAACCTTTTTCTGTTTACTCTATTTCCCAATCTTATCAACACACACACCCCCCCCCCCACACACACACACACCGTCCTGTAAAACCTGGTCCTAGTGGCCTTGTAAGCTGAGAACCAATCTGCAAATGTAACTAACATAATAGACATTCCGTTGGTTTTAGCTATCTGTTTGATCTGTGCCGGCAATGACAGACCAAATTCAGAATTCAGAATTAATCATAGCTAAATTTACCTCCAGTACATGTTTACCTTTGTCAATAGGTTTTGAGTATTTGTTATTGTCTCTGTGGAATTACACCATCAAGTCATGTTTTATGCTGATGGGATGCAGTGCATTTCTGTCACGTAATTTGATACATCATTTCTGTCATAAGGTGTGGTAAGGGGAACCGTCAACTTTAAGACTTTTAACTTGTTTTTTCCTATGTGCAATTTGTGACCAATGCCAATAAGCTATTCAAGACAGTCATTCAATCAAACAAATGACTCATGAAAAACTGTGAATCCTGCACTTACCCATCAAAAAATGGGGGAAAATAACAACAACTAATTTTGAAAACAAATGAAAAATTAGTTTCAGCTGAAAGATAAAAGATTAAATTGAATAATTGAAAATTATTTTAAATTAAATGAGAGGTCAACACTTGTTACTCCGATTGGCCCCACAAGTTTATTGTTTTTATTTGTATCGTTCAATTTTCTACCTTCCTTCTTTGTATTTTTCGTATATATATTGTGATGGTGCAATACCTTTAACGCACATTTTGGACTCGTCCATTCTAAATAGGTGTGGGAAGCATAGGCTTTTCTCAGCGTTTGAGGCCAACCCCAGTTTACATTAGCAGTCAGTACTGACGTACTACTTCTCTTGTTCCTCTGTTGTATATACTTTTCTCCAATATATTTGTTTTACCTAAACCCGTGTCCGTGTTCTCATTCCGGCCCCTAAACAGGGCCATAACAAATTGGCGACAAGACATTCGAGCTTACACGGGACCCCACCACCACCACCACCACCACCACAACAACAATAACAACAACTGTCAACCAGATATTCGAATCTACATGGGACCCTACAACAATTCGAAACCCCTTAAATAGGACATCACAAAAAAACTGGCTATGAAATATTCGAATTTATACGGGAAACAAAAACATTAATGATTTTTTTTGAGAACCTTCAAACAAGGACCCCACCACGATCGGCAACGTGATATTTCAAATTTCAAACTTACACTACTAAAATAGACTGACAGTGTGCTTACAGTAAAAGATTCGGGAGAACTTTTTAAAATGGACGCCACAACGTGCGACTAAATTAATTAAGGAAAACCTTAAATGGAAAATAACTTGAAGAAATAGACTATAAATTCAGCAGACAACGTCCTAATTTAAAAAAACTGGCTTACCGATGGAAGAAAAAAAAAGAAGAAAAACCATGTAAGATCAAATTATTATTCTCTTAAGTGAAGAAAGGTCAGTGATTTTTGTTTTAATTGCTATTCTGACACTGTTGTAATATTCAACAATAAGAGAATACATGATTTTTTTTCCTCTCTCCAAAAAAGAAAGTTACTTCTGCCGAAAGAAAAAAAAATTGAAACCGTATTTTAACTTTTTCTTTGACTAAAGTGCCGACCGCAAATTCTACGGCTACGCACCAGGTGTAAAAACGTACTAGAAAATAAAATAAATCAAAAACAGGGACTTTTTTATCGAGGAAAAAAGAAAAAATGTTTTATACTCTTTTCAACTAAAATTAAGTCTAGCAAGCATAATCTTTAGAAAATAACTTTTTAACAAGCCGTACTCAAAAGGAAACATTTACTTTCTAACAAAAAAGGACACACTTTAAAATATGGAAGAATTTAAAGCGATGGTTGAAGAATTAGTAAAATTTAAAATGCAACAGCAACTCGAACATAATAAAGAATCAGACGAGAAACTACAGAGAACTGAAGAAAGATTTCAAAAGCTTCTTCTAGAACAAAATAAAACGCTTATAGAGCAAAAGAAAGAATCTGACGAAAAGATTGAGATGTTAATGCAAGCAATATCGCTTAGAAGCCAAAGTAACGAAAACAATAATGATTTTTTGCAGAATGCTGTGTGGAGGGCGATCGACAACTTCACGTATTCCTCTGATGAGGAGAAAACTTTTTCTTCGTATTTTAGAAGATAGTGTTGCAGGTTGTATATGAAAAGAAATCAAATAAAATGCTCGATCATATAAGAGAGTTAATATAATTTATTTAGATACTGTATATTACATATTTCAGCAATGTACCGCGGTTTCATCCAAAAGGGCAGATTTAGACATCTTTAGTAAATCTTTAGTAAAATTTACTAAAGATGTCTAAATCTGCCCTTTTGGATGAAACCACAGTACATTGCTGAAATATGTAATATACAGTATCTAAATAAATTATTTTAGAAGATATGAAGATTTATATAAAATTGATTGCAAAAACTGGGCAGACACTAAAAAGGTTCGCCTGTTACTTAGGAAATTAGGCACCACCGAACATACTAAGTTCGTGGATTTCATTTGGTCTGGAAAGACTAGCGATTTGACTTTTGCGGAAGCAATCAAACTTCGAACAGAGCTGTTCAGCCCAAAGACTTCGTTATTTCACAAATGCTGGAAGTGTTTAAACCTGGTAAAACAAGACGACGAAAATTATTCAACGTTCGCATCAGTAGTAAATAAGCACTCCACGACTTTAAATTATACGAACTTAGTGCTGATAATTTTAAATGTTTAATTTTCGTTCAAGGATTAGTATCAGTTAAAGACGCTGAAATAAGGCGTAGAGTTCTAAATAAATCAGAAAATGAACCGAACTTAACACTGCGAAAATTAGCTGAGGACTACCAAAGATTTATTAGCGTTAAGCAGGATTCGAAAGACATCAAACAGTCGGGCATTGCACACATACGAAAAGTACGTCAAAAAATCGAAATTCAACTCTCATCCAAAACCTATTTAAAGCAAAAAACGGGATGTTCACGCCTCAAAAACAATCCAGCCGTATAAAAATAAATTACCGCCGAGCCCTTGTTATCAGTACGGAAGCCTGCATTGGGTAACAGAATGCCCATTTCGTTTTGAGACCTACCTGGCTTGTAACAGGGTCGGACACAAAAGTTTGCACTGTAGAATGAATAAAGGAAATAAAACGCGGGTACAAGCCACAAGTACAAATGAGCAGCAATGCATTAATAGTTGCACATACAAATCCTGGATAAAAATATTTAACTACAGTTGGATTCGGCCTTGGACATGTCAATAATAAATCTACATACGTGGAAGAGGTTGAATAGACCCACCTTGTTACGAACTAACAGAATAGCCAGTACAGTGACTGGTGAAAGAATTAAATTTGAGGGTGAGATAATTACTAATGTGACCCTAATGGGAAATACCAAAAAGTTAAAAATGCTCGTGTTAAAAGACACTAATAACCTTTTTGGCATTGATTTTATGCAAACATTCAATTTATGTGAGTTACCAATAAATACATTTTGCCAAAAAATAGATAGGCGGACAACGGAATCAGAAAAAATAAAACTGGATTTGAAAGAATCTTTACCCGAAGTTTTTTCTGGTGACCTTGGTCGATGCACTAAGATGGCGCCCAAATTTCAACTGAACGAAAACGTTCAGCTCGTATTTAAGAAAAAAGGGAATGTGCCTTTTGCCTCGGTAGATAAAATAAATGAGGAATTGGATCGACCACTAGTCGGTCCAATTATCTTATCCAAAGTGGAATACAGTCAGTGTTATACAGTTATGTGAAAAAGAAATCAAAAGAGATTCGCGTGTGTGCAGATTTTTCAACGGGATTAAATGCAGCACTAAAAGATCACCATTACCCACTGCATAGCCCGGAGGAAGTTTTCTCAAAATTAAATGGACGCAGATTTTTTTCGAAAATAGATCTGAGTGAAGCGTACCTCCAAAACCCGTGAAAGAAGAGAGTTCTAAGCTGTTATGTATAAATACGCATTGCGGTTTATACAAGTTCGAAAGGCTTTCGGGGTCAAAGTTGCCCCCGCATTTTTTCAGCAAGTGATGGATACCATGTTGGGCGAACTTGATTTTGCTATTGCATACCTTGACGACATTCTAATCAACAGTTCACATTACAGACGGACCATAAACCGCTAATCACCATTTTCGGTTCGAAAAAAAGGCTTGTTGGTGTATACAGTGAATAGATTACAGAAATGGGGAACCATTTTATTTAACTATAATTTCAAAATTGAGGTTTTTCCATCAAAAAAGATCTATCACACGGATGGATTGTCTAGACTATTGCCAAGACAGAGAGAGAGACACTAGAAGACACCATGATCGCTTCCCGGAAGGGGATATAAAAGCTATACTGTGCAACGCAGTAAGAGAGCTCTCGGTAACTCTACATGAAATTAAAAAGTAAGCCTCCAATGATGAATTCGTCATCAGTACAAAAGTTTAAATGGCTGATAAGAGCCTACAGTTTGCAGATAGCTTTGCATTATGCGACGATGTACTCATGTACAACGAGAGAGTCGTCATTCCAAAAAGTTACAAAAGAGAATCCTGAGGGATTTTCACGTTGGCCATCCGGGGAAAAACAGAATGAAGAGTTTGATGCAGAGTTTCGTGTACTGGCCTAGAATGGATCAGGACATTGAGAACATCGTAAACACGTGTAAAAGCTGTGCGTTGGTGGCAAAGACACCTCATATCAAACATAGTCTGTGGCCAAAGACAGACCGACATTGGTCAAGGATACACGCGGATTTTGTGGGCCCATTGGAGGGATTTTACTATCTAATTGTGGTCGATAGTTTTTCCAAATGGTCCGAAATCTTACGATGTAAAAACCCACCATGGAGGTTATAATCAACTTTCTGCATGAATTGTTCACCCGTTTTGGGGTGGTCGATTGTTTGGTCAGTGACAACGGAACGCAGTTTACGTCCTCTGACGTCAAAGAGTTCTGTGAGATCTTTCAGATCAGACACATCACGACTCCCCCATATCATCCTAGGTCAAACGGCCAGACGGAACGCTTTGTGGACACTCTAAAAAGAGCCATGAAAACGGCCCTGCAGTAGTTTTTACAAGTGTACAGGATCACGCCAAACGTTGATATACCATCCTTGCAGAGATAATGTTTGTGCGAAAAGTGAGATCCGTTTTTGACAAATTACTGCTTAAACAGACCAAATAAGTTGAACCTCTATTGTACCAAAAAAGCGATACATCCCAAGGGACAGAGTATATTTCAAGATGTTTAAAAATAATAGTCTTTCTGGGAATCTGGTACGATAGAAAATAGAAAAGTGTTACGATGTAAAAAAGCCCACCACGGAGGTTACAATCAACTTTCTTCACGAATTGTTCGCCCGTTTCGGGGTAGTCGATTGTTTGGTCAGTGACAACGGAACACAGTTTACGTCCTCCGACTTCAAATAGTTCTGTGAGATCTTTCAGATCAGACACATCACGACTCCCCCGTACTAACTTACGTCAAACGGCCAGGCGGAATGCTTTGTGGAACCTAAAAAGAGCCCTGAAAAAAGCTTGCGGCACTCCCATGGAAACGGCCCTGCAGCAGTTTTTACAAGTGTACAGGATCACACCAGACGTTGACATACCTCATTATCTCCCACAGATGTTTGTGCGAAAAGTAAGATTCGTTTTTGACAAATTACTGCCTGAACAGACCAAACAAGGTCGAACCTCTATTGTACCAAAAAAAGTGATACATCCCAGGCGACAGAGTATATTTCAAGATGTTTTAAAATAATACATTTTTCTGGGAACCTGGTATGATAGAAAAGAGAATTAGAAATATGATTTACATAATCCAAGAACCTCAGTTCTCTCATAAGAGACACCTAAATCAAATTAGGAAACGACTGTCGGATGACACTGACAGCTCTCCCCAGGTAGAAGAAGAAGTTATGGACATCATATTCGATACTTTTGACATACCAGTACCCCAAGCAGCCCCAGAAAAGGAAACGGAAGTCTCTGGATCTTATCGAAATCAATCCAAAAAGGAAACGATATTAATACTCCTCGGGGGGTAAGGTTAGGGTGCCGAACATTTTGGACTTTGAGTTTACATTAGCAGTCAGTACTGACGTACTACTTCTCTTGTTCCTCTGTTGTATATACTTTTCTCCAATATATTTGTTGAACTAAAATCCTGTGTCTGTGTTCCCATTCCGGCTCCTATATATATATATATATATATATATATATATATATATATATATATATATATATATATATATATATATATATATTGGTACAGAAAAATTAGTACAACATTAGTACCGTCGGTTTCAAGCTCAGAAGTACTTAGCTATCCGGCTCTCTTCAGCTTATGTTGTCATCTGTTTCGGAAATGTGAAGTCACGTGTCACTCTTATTTGGAAGCGTTATTTGCTTAGAGTGTTATGCATATTTGTTTAAATTTAGTGCAAAGGAGGTTTAATAAGGTTTTCAAAAGGGGGGGGGTAACAGTTGCGATTTAAAAATGAAAAAGATTTAAAAATAAAAACCTATAAAAAAAAATATTTCTATATAAATCCCGTTTATAAGTAGCGTATATTTGGCCGTTACTGTTTTGAGGGTTAATAATGTGTCTTCTAAAGAAAATAGGGAGAGAAAATGGGTTTAAGGATTAGACTGGTTTAGAGATAAGAGTAAGGATTTAGTCGGCAAGATTGAATCCATTTGGGAGATATGGGAGGTTAGCATTATAACTAAGAAATGGTGGGGACTTATGGGAGTAATAATAATGTGAAATGGGGGTGTTACCTTCTAATGACTTGAAAAATTATTATTGGGAAAGTTATTAATTATTGGTCTTGAGTAGTGATGTGGATATGGGCCGATTAAGGTATTTATTCCTATTTTTTATATTTATGAGGGGTGATAGTTGGAAGGATTTTCCGGAGTGGAAGTCGGTATTTAGTGGGGCAATTATGGGGTTATGTATTAGGCAGAGGAGGGGGTGTTACTAGACCTTTATGTGTATCGGTAAGTCCAATTTATAAGTAGTGCTTGTCTCCTGTGGCTGCATCCTTTAAAGATGTCATCTCTGATATTGAAACAGACTGTATTTGGGTCAATGATGGCCCTTAATATATGGTATTTTCTGCATCACACAGAGGAAATCTATTTATGGCTGGAGAGAAGGATGGTCTTCTCTCTATTACTTTCCATTTGATGGTGAAGGATGTCTTTTCATCTTTAAGTTGCCATATCTGGGTCGCAAGTGCCGTATTTGCCTTGTTTTTGTATCTGAAGGTGTTTCTGTGTGCGTACAATCTTTGCTTGAAGCTTCCCTGCGTCATGCCTATATATTTTTCTGCTCTACCGCTAGTCTGGTTTGTGACGGTGGCTTCATATACGAGGGCATCGATTTTGCAATTCCCCTCTAGGGGGCAATTGTTTTTGTCCTGGCATGAGCAGCCTGCGTTTACTATTGCTTTGGGCTCCACAGAGATGATTTTTCTTATGGATGGGGTAGTGGAGTAGCTAACTTTAATAGGAATTATGTTAAAAAGTTTGTGCAGGTTGTGTGTGTGTGTGTGTGTGGGGGGGGGGGTGTTTGTCGAGTAAGTTGTGGAAAAGGTGGCCTAAATATTACGCTCTTAATTTTAATTTTAATTCTCAATTAATCGAGCACTCTGCTGGGATTTTTCCTACTATATTACAAAAGAAGGTGTGTGTATATATATATATATATATATATATATATATATATATATATAATATTAAATTATATTTTAATATTTTACCTTCATACGACGTCGTTTCGAGCTTTCCGCTCTCCTCAGTGTAGGGAAGTAACAATCTCAGACGATCACGGGGCACGAACCCGGTTCACAGAGACACCTTGAATCTTTAAGTGGTCGCCTAATCCCCTTGACCATGAGCGGTTGTCACGTGATAACGGAGAAATTAAGTTATATTTATGCTGTATATACTGTAGAGTCAAAGGTCGCTTTGTGACTCGGTTCGACCGGCAGTAATTATCATCTCCTACACTGAAGATTGCGTAAGCATGAAACAAATGTGTCTATAGGTAAAAAATGTTTAAATATTTATATAAAAAATATTGTTTAGCTCCCTTTCAACAAAGACGAGGCCTCTTTAAGAGAATTGATAATAAGCTGTCAATCTAAGTGTAATGCAAAGTTCTAGCTTCAGCTGTAGAACACTGTTATGACTAGCTTACTGTGTATGTCCGCCGACTCGACATTATATAGAATTTAATTCTCTTCTTTCCTACGGTAATTCATGGTGGCCGAGGAGTTGAATACCAGGCTGCAGAGTCAAAGACGACTTTGGGACTGGGTTCGAATCAATCCACCGGCAGTAGTTATCATCTCCTACACTGAAGATTGTGTAAGCATGAACCACATATGTCTGTAGGTAAAAATATTTCATATATATATATATATATATATATATATATATATATGAAATATTTTTTATATAAATAGTTTTTTAACTTTTACTTACAGACACATATACAGGGTGTTTCAAAAGTCTTGGGAACATAACGTTGTATAACGCATTTGTAATGTTCCCAAGACTTTTGAAACACCCTGTATATATATATATATATAATTGACTGCGAGAAAGAGAAACAATCTATTCACTTATCAATCCTTGAGAGAGTACATCTTCACTCACCCTCTCGTTTTCTCCCTCCCATAGAAGGAAGTTTCCCTTGTCTTTTGAGCTACCATTTATGTCTCATTGGAGCTGCTTTATGTTGCGCCTTGGTCATCTGATGGCAATAGATGCTTCCCTTCCTACTTTGTATTCCTCCCATATATAATCCATTGAGAGGAAGTAACCCTATTTACTATTTAATACCAACCAAAAGTAAAAATGACCCACCTGGTAATGCCTAGAAGGGATTTCATTGAAATCAATACATTTCAGCAATAGATGTTCCACTGTGAATGGACGACAACAGCCAACACAAAGGTTTCTCCTTTAAGCAGATATAAGTTTGTTATGCATGTTTGGCCGATGTGGAGTTGGAAACATTTACCTTCTCCTTTCTCACTCTTCTATAACTTTGGTAATTCTTTTTGATCGTCGGTTGATTTTGTTCTTCACTTTATTGTTCATGCAGGTATTCGAAAAAGTTTGCATTTTATTTGTTATGAATTTTTTCATGTTTGATTTAAGATCTGTATGTGGAATTTTAGTGTTGGCTTTCATATTATGTAGCGATAGTTTTATCAACTTTTCAATTTCCATGAATGCCAATATGGCTTGATATCCCACAGAAGATGATTGTTTTCATAAAAAAAATACACAGTCAATATTTATTAAAATTAGTGTCAGTTGAGACAATTCCCCTAAATGTATGCTAAAATTGATTAGATTGACTCAAAAGTTTTGAATTCATCTAAAAAACCTTTAGTCTGTAAAGTTTAAGTTTGAAATAGCATTTGTTATTGTTAAATGTGCAGGTAGAATGAACATATCTAAAGAATGCACATTTGGAGAAAGTAAACATAAGAGGTGCATGTCAGTTTTAAATTAAGTCATAAAACTGAAACCAGAGGTGCATGTCAGTTTTGGATAAAATCATAAAACTGAAACCAGAGGTGCATGTCAGCTTTGGATAAAATCATGAATGCGAAACCAGAGTTGCAGGTCGGTTTTGGATAAAGTTATCAAACTGAAACCAGAGGTGCATGTCAGTTTTGGATATAGTAATAAAACTTAGATCAGAGGTACTTCTCAGTTATAGATAAAGTTATGAAACTGAAACCATTAGTGGGTGTTCATTTTGGATAAAGTTATAAAACTGTTCGTCAGTTTTGGATAAAGTCATGAAACTGAAACAAGAGTCGCATATCAGTTTTGTAGAAAGTAATAAAACTGAAACCAGGAGTACATGTCAGTTTTAAATAAAGTCATAAAACTGAAGTCAAAGGTGCATGTCAGTTTTGAATATAGTCATAAATGTGAAACCAGAGATGAATGTGAATTTTGGATAAAGTTATAAAACTGAAACCAGTAATGCATGTCAATTTTAGATGAAGTTATCAAACTGAAACCAGAGGTGCATATCAGTTTGTGATTAAGTTATAAACCTATAAACCATAGTTGCAGGTCGGTTTTGGATGAAGTTATAAAACTTAAACCAAGGTTGCAGGTTGTTTTTTGATACAGTTAGAAAATTGACATCAGAGGTTCCTGTCAGTTTTTGATGAAGTTATGAAACTGAAACCAGAGTTGCAGGTCGGTTTGGGATAAAGTTATAAAACTAAAACAAGAAATGCATGTTAAGCTTTAATAATGTCATTTAACTGAAACCAGAGGTGAATATTTATTTTGGATTAAATTGTGAAACTGAAACCGAAGTTGTATGTCAGTTTTGGATAAAGTCATAAAACTGAAACCAGAGTTTCATGTAAGTTTTGGATATAGTCATAAAACTGAAATCAGAATTGCATATCAGTTTTGGATTAAGTCATAAAACTAAAACCAGAATTGCATGTCATTTTTTGATAAAGTCATGAAACTGAAACCAGAGTTACATATCAGTTTTTGATAAAGTCATAAAACTAAAACCAGAATTGCATGTCAGTTTTGGATGAAGTGATTAAACTGAAACCAGAGTGTCATATCAGTTTTTGATAAAGTCATAAAACTGAAACCAGAGTTGCATATCAGTTTTGGATAAAGTCATAAAACTGAAACCAGTGTTGCATATCAGTTTTGGATAAAGTCATAAAACTGAAACCAGAATTGTACGTCATTTTTTGATAAAGTCATGAAACTGAAACCAGAGTTGCATGTCAGTTTTAGATAAAGTCATAAAACTGAAACCAGAATTGCATATCAGTTTTAGATAAAGTCATAAAACTGAAACCAGAATTGCATATCAGTTTTGGATAAAGTCATAAAACTGAAACCAGAATTGCATATCAGTTTTGGATAAAGTTGTAAAACTGAAACCAGAGTTGCATATCAATTTTGGATGAAGTCATAAAACTGAAACCAGAGTTACATATCAGTTTTAAATAAAGTCATAAAACTGAAACCAGAATTGCATGTCAGTTTTGGATAAAGTCATAAAACTGAAACCAGAGTTTCATGTCAGTTTTGGATTAAGTCATTAAACTGAAACCAGAGTTGCATATCAGTTTTGGATAAAGTCATAAAACTGAAACCAGTGTTGCATATAAGTTTTTGATAAAGTCATGAAACTGAAACCAGAGTTTCATGTCAGTTTTGGATAAAGTCATAAAACTGAAACCAGAATTGCATATCAGTTTTGGATAAAGTCATAAAACTGAAACCAGAATTGCATATCAGTTTTTGATAAAGTCATAAAACTGAAACTAGAATTGCATATCAGTTTTGGATAAAGTAATAAAACTGAAACCAGAATTGCATATCAGTTTTGGATAACAAAGTAAAACTGAAACCAGAGTTGCATATCAGTTTTGGATAAAGTCATAAAACTGAAACCATAGTTGCATATCAGTTTTGGATAAAGTCATAAAACTGAAACCATAGTTGCATATCAGTTTTGGATAAAGTCATAAAACTGAAACCAGTGTTGCATATCAGTTTTTGATAAAGTCATAAAACTGAAACCAAGGTTTCATGTCAGTTTTGGATAAAGTCATAAAACTGAAACCAGAATTGCATATCAGTTTTGGATAAAGTTGTAAAACTGAAACCAGAGTTGCATATCAATTTTGGATGAAGTCATAAAACTGAAACCAGAGTTACATATCAATTTTAAATAAAGTCATAAAACTGAAACCAGAATTGCATGTCAGTTTTGGATAAAGTCATAAAACTGAAACCAGAGTTTCATGTCAGTTTTGGATTAAGTCATTAAACTGAAACCAGAGTTGCATATCAGTTTTGGATAAAGTCATAAAACTGAAACCAGTGTTGCATATCAGTTTTTGATAAAGTCATAAAACTGAAACCAGAGTTTCATGTCAGTTTTGGATAAAGTCATAAAACTGAAACCAGAATTGCATATCAGTTTTGGATAAAGTCATAAAACTGAAACCAGTGTTGCATATCAGTTTTTGATAAAGTCATAAAACTGAAACCAGAGTTTCATGTCAGTTTTGGATAAAGTCATAAAACTGAAACCAGAATTGCATATCAGTTTTGGATAAAGTCATAAAACTGAAACCAGAATTGCATATCAGTTTTTGATAAAGTCATAAAACTGAAACTAGAATTGCATATAAGTTTTGGATAAAGTAATAAAACTGAAACCAGAATTGCATATCAGTTTTGGATAACAAAGTAAAACTGAAACCAGAGTTGCATATCAGTTTTGGATAAAGTCATAAAACTGAAACCATAGTTGCATATCAGTTTTGGATAAAGTCATAAAACTGAAACCAGTGTTGCATATCAGTTTTTGATAAAGTCATAAAACTGAAACCAGAATTGCATATCAGTTTTGGATAAAGTCATAAAACTGAAACCATAGTTGCATATCAGTTTTGGATAAAGTCATAAAACTGAAACCAGTGTTGCATATCAGTTTTTGATAAAGTCATAAAACTGAAACCAGAGTTTCATGTCAGTTTTGGATAAAGTCATAAAACTGAAACCATAGTTGCATATCAGTTTTGGATAAAGTCATAAAACTGAAACCAGAATTGCATATCAGTTTTTGATAAAGTCATAAAACTGAAACTAGAATTGCATATCAGTTTTGGATAAAGTAATAAAACTGAAACCAGAATTGCATATCAGTTTTGGATAACAAAGTAAAACTGAAACCAGAGTTGCATATCAGTTTTGGATAAAGTCATAAAACTGAAACCATAGTTGCATATCAGTTTTGGATAAAGTCATAAAACTGAAACCATAGTTGCATATCAGTTTTGGATAAAGTCATAAAACTGAAACCAGAATTGCATATCAGTTTTGGATAAAGTCATAAAACTGAAACCAGAATTGCATATCAGTTTTTGATAAAGTCATAAAACTGAAACTAGAATTGCATATCAGTTTTGGATAAAGTAATAAAACTGAAACCAGAATTGCATATCAGTTTTGGATAACAAAGTAAAACTGAAACCAGAGTTGCATATCAGTTTTGGATAAAGTCATAAAACTGTAACCAGAATTGCATATCAGTTTTTGATAAAGTCATAAAACTCAAACCAGAGTTGCATATCAGTTTTGGATAAAGTCATAAAACTGAAACCATAGTTGCATATCAGTTTTGGATAAAGTCATAAAACTGTAACCAGAGTTGCATATCAGTTTTATGATAAAGTCATAAAACTGAAACCATAGTTGCAGGTCGGTTTTCAATAAAGTTACAAAACTGAAACAAGGGTGCACGTCGGTTTCATATAAAGTTATAAAACAGAAACCCGAGGTACATATATGTATTGGATAAACTTATAAAACTTTATTCGAAGGTGTAGGCCGGTTTTGGATAAAGTTATAACAATGAAACTAGAGGTGCAGGTTAGTTTTAGATAAACTTATAAAACTGAAACCATGGGTGCAGGTTGAGTTTGGATATCGTTATACAAACTTCCATATAATTTTGACTAGAAAATACTGTTGTTGATGCAACTTAAATTTATGAAAATTCATGGGTCTTGCACTTCTTATGACTATCACCGAAAAGCTTAGGCTGCTCTTACGTTTTTCCTATCCAAACTTCTGACATTTCTTGCTCTTAGATCAGTCAAGTGCTATTCAATCGGTCATAACCTATTCTTACCATTGTATAGAAACCAACTTTGATACCAGCCTTGAGCACTCCATTCCACGCATTTCTTTATGACAATAAGTCTAAGCAATGACAAGATGAAATTTGAGTTGAGAATTTTCTTTTTAAATTTTAACTTTGGTTATCTAGCTTAGTACTAAAAAAGAGCAAGAGTTAGTCATTATCTCAATCAAATCATATTTTTTATTAATACAACTAAACTTTGGATAGTCAATTTTGAGCCACACCAGGTCTTAAACATATTGGTTTGTTTTTGTTGATCTTTTTAACGGCATATCAACCCGTCATATAAACCCTTTTGGGGTTATTTCATTTCCGACACACAATATCTATTGGAAACGGTAAATTCTGTATAATTAACTAGTTGTACCTGACTGGAATGCAATGAAATCATTTTATTAAAAAAAAGTATTTGTTTACACATAAGGAAGACAGCTCCTATAATATTTTTCAATTTAAAATATGAGTTACTTGCAGCTGATTATTTTAAAATGCTTCATATTAGCAGTCGTCTGGGCCGGACTAACTAATTGTTAAAATTAATTGTAAGAAAATTGACTAGTCAGAAGCAAAGTTTGATTTGTCAGCTTAAATTTCAATTTGGGTCTGACTTTGAAAATCTGCCAAGGTAACTTGATGTATAGGCGATTTCATAGTCTATGATGGTATCCATCAAGCCAAACACACATCACTTACAAATATTCGAAATTCTTGCAAAGACATAAAATGATTACAAATTAGGGAAACATTTTGTTTTTCGAATTGACTTGTATAGCAATTTTTTGTTTCATTTTATTTCTATCAGTTTTATAATCTGGTAAATCTACCAGTTGCCAAGAGTATCACATTCAAGCCGAGACAACTTGTTAGTGTCGTTAGATTTCAAATGGACAGTTGACCTTTTCAATCAAGCAAGCAGAAAATGTTCTGCGCGCAATAAATACGTTTTATAGTAAAGTCCTAGAGACTGTATCAGTTGTGTATGTAAAATAAAAACATGTTTTGCTTTTTTGAAGTTGTATTAGTTAATTATTAGTTAATTCGGTGAAAGTCAGCTCTTCTCTTCCCTACAACCCTTTTCTCACAGAAGAGACGTTACTAATCCCTCACTACCCTATCGTTATTTCCATGGAAGATACTCGACTGAGCTCCAATGTCTTGTAGGACATTCACAGCAAGAACTCGTCTTACTACTATAATGTAAAATGACTTTCCTTTCTGCCTTCATGTGCCAACGTCAGGCAGAATTTCCATGGACAGAGCTTCTTTGCAAAGGCTTCCCATCTGTGGACCACATTACTGAGGGACTGCTTCACTGCTGATTACACTTGATTGTCTTCAAATCCAACAAAGTCTTGTTATAAATCCCCCATAAGTTATCAAATGCAGTTCGTACCATTGATTAATGTTAGTAATGCTATAGTGCTCCTCACCTTCCAGCCAACAATAATTCCATCTCATTAACCCTTATCCTCGAGTGCTTCTTGGCCTTGATAATTGGTGACCCAATAGTATATATATATATATATAATATATATATATATTATATACACATATATTATATATATACATATATATATGTATATATATATATATACACATATATATATATATATATGTACATATATATATATGTATACATATATATATACATATACACATATATATATATATATATATATATACATATATATATATGTATACATATATATATACATATATATATATATATATGTATACATATATATGTATACATATATATATATATGTATACATATATATGTATACATATATATATATGTATACATATATATGTATACATATATATACATATATATATATGTATACATATATATGTATACATATATATACATATATATATATGTGTACATATATATACATATATGTATACATATATATATGTATACATATATATATGTATACATATATATATATATATATGTACATATATATACATATATGTATACATATATATATATATGTATACATATATATATACATATATATATATGTATACAGATATATATATACATATATATATGTATACATATATACACATATACATATATATATATACATATATATATGTATACATATATATATATATATGTGTATACATATATATATGTATATATATGTATACATACATATATATGTATATATATATGTATACATATATATACATATACATATATGTATACATATATATATATACATATATATATATGTATACATATATATATGTGTGTATACATATATATATGTATATATATATGTATACATATATATATATATGTATATATATATGTATACATATATATATATATATATATATATATATATATATATAAGTAAATTTCGCGTACAACAAAATCGTAGGATAAATTTCAGAGGAATTTCAACGTTAGGGTGGCTTTGAATCATTAAAGATCTCCAACTGATGCTTCAAAATATTTTGTCTACACAGGCTAGGTCGAGAATTGTTAATATCTAACGCCTCAATAATATTGAGATGGTAGTTCGACCTGGCACTGTGTAAAACAGAAAACCACCCATTGGAATAGTTGTCAGAACAACTATTTGTACTAACGAGGTTATTACCGATGGCTGATTCCTTTGCCTGAAAGTTCTCGGATGATCTCGAAACCTTGTGTAAGCGAATATCACGTGGTATGTGTTGGGATATTCTAAATTCTAATCTTTGGGATGTCTTGCCAACGTAGTCAGCTCCACACTGACACATGAATTTATAAACAACAGAATTCTTTTGAATGGCTGGCAAAACATCCTTACGAAAAGAAGAGAAAAAGGTTTGAGTCGTGTAAACTACTCTCAGCATGGTTGCTGGAAAACAACGTTGAGTAGAAGAAGAAATCCTTTTGACAATGTCAAGGTCGTCAGAACCTAACCATGGGAGTTTCAAATAAATAGGGCAACGTGACGGGCCAATAAATTTACCACCATTAAATATAGCAACTTTACGTGCAATGGTGCTTTTTATGATATTGATGGGATATCCATTAGAAAGAAAAATATTAGTAATTTCACCAAGTTCCACATCGAGTCGTGTTGGTGAACAAATCATAAGTGCTCGATGAGTGAGAGTGCCAATAAGATTTATTTTTCTTGCTTTTGGGACGAAGGAAAACCAATTTAGATAAAGGCCTGTAAGTGTTGGTTTTCTATACACAGAGGTTTCAAACGATAAACCAGATTTAGACACTAAAACATCGAGGAATGGCAAGGAACCACAATCCTCGACCTCCATAGTGAATTGCAACGATGGATGCAAGTCATAAAGAAGACGAAGAAACTGTTCAGCATCACTCCGTGAGGGAAAACAGGCAAAAGTGTTCTCAACGTTACGTGTGTAAAAAGCCGGCTTGGTCACTTTGGAAAATAATTGGTTTTCCAAAAATCCAACGAAAATGTTGGCTAACGATGGACTCATATCTCATTCGAGTTTCTTAGTTTTAATTTATCATTCTGACGTTTCCTCTTAAAGGGTCAGACGATAAGGCCTTAAGGAAAATTTTAGCAATTTTCTTTTTTTTCCACCCGCCCGTTTCATTGATTAAAAAAATGTTTCCTCTGAAATATATATATATGTATACATGTATATATATATATATATATATATATATATATATATATATATATATATGTGTGTGTGTGCTCCCTACCTATGGGCTAAGCTCTCTAGTAGGGGAAATAATGGTTTCCACTCAGCATAAAGAATTACTCTTCTATATATAAAATAGAGTTCTTTAGGTAACTGGTAGCATTGAATGCCATAATCTCTGGTGTGTTGTGTTCAAGTTTTGTCAGGGCTATTGCATCACTTTCATAAAATACCCTTGGGAAAGGTATGAATCCATCTATCCACCCTCCATATAAGGGTGAAATAGTAGGGTAAACTAGACTCTCAAACCTTGGTGGGATAACTAGTCTAAGAGAAGCAAAACACCTATATAACACCTACGACCAGATAGCTCTTTGTCACTTGACACACATTGCTCCCTTCAACAGTCATCACTTACTTGGTAGAGAAAGTGGGTCATGTTTTTCACACTGCACAGTCCACATGAAAACAAATGCATGGAAATTGATCTGATAATTTTGGACAATCTCATGTAAGAGGATGTCCGAAATTATTACACTTCCATGCATGCATTTGTTTTCATGTGGACTGTGCAGTGTGAAAAATATGACCCACTTTCTCTACCAAGTAAGTGATGACTGTTGAAGGGCGCAATGTGTGCTAAGTGACAGAGACCTACCTGGTCACACCTGTCTAATAAAGGTAAATTCATATGAACTAGTACGGTATGACTTTTTTGACCAGCTTGATTCGGTTGTTGGCATTGCTTTCCTTCAGTTCCATTAGAATCAGGTCCTTATAGGATGGACCATGTGAAGGCCACCAACATCCATAATTGAAAGTGGTGTTATCAAACCGACTGGATTTGAACTTGGCGCATCCACGTCGTAAGTCTGCATCATTACCCACTTCACCACGGCACCTCTCAATATGTTTAATGATATATATGAGACTGCATGCATGCTTACATAGGGACTTGCACAGATAAATACAGATTACTTTCTTGGGTTTCAGACATAATCATTTAATTATTAAAAGAAGAGGTTAATTACAGTAATGGAAACAGTTTAATCTCTGCTGTTCTGACAGTGCCGAGATTACTGCCTACTTAATGGTAATCTCATGTCATTTAATCATGTTGGGAACCAAACTTAAGGTGATCTGCTGCTAGCATATATATTAATTGTAACTATCTTACCAAATATATGGCATAATCACGTTGACACACCGGTTCTTGTTAGATCATCAAATTTAAGCTACGTTGAGCCTAGTGAGTACCAGATGGATGATCATTTGGAAATACCAGGTGCTGTATGTGGGAGGACCATGACACCTCCCTTCAAAACTCTAATGTTGTCAAAATAGAAGTTATTCTCTGTATAATGTCTACTATTCTCAATGTAAGAAACATGAAGTTGCTATGCGCAAGGTACATGTGTGAAACGAGAGAGATACCGATTGTCTTCATTCATCTGCTGTTTTTAATGTTATTTGAGAAAAAAAGAGGAGACAGGAGCAGAAAGAAAACTTCCAAAAATCGTATTCACTTTAACTGGCTTTTTGGCAAGTGGGTCAAAAAGTTTGGTCATTTTTAGGATAGTCTATATTTAAATCCCACGAACTATCAACATACATTTTTCGTGTTAATTTTTAAAAAAAACTCTCATATAAAAAAGGCTCCAAATAGAAGAGAGAGGGGTGAGTTACATCTTGCTATCTGATTATCTGGCACATAAGAGGTTTTGCCAATGAAAACAAAATTAATCTGATCTAGCTAATTTGTTAACATTATTAATCAATCCAGCCTTTATAGATTAACAAAATTAGAAAATAGCTTATGTTTTCTCATATGGCCGGTAATAAACTCACAAAAATGTTGCAATTAATCTATAGATTCCAGTAAAAAAGTCATAATTTTGGCTAGGAAATAAAAAATATTTAAATATGTCACAATATATTTAAGTATTGTTATGATAAACTTCCAGGATTATCTCCCTTTAACAGAACTCTGGAAAGAACTCTGATAACTCAAAGATGGCTGCCTTGTAGGCTACAATAATAATAAAATATTAGCGCTGTAATAATATAATAAGGCCGCTTTTCTCTTGTAATTGTTGTTGTTAATTCATCACAAGCATATTTATTTGCCTCCCACTGCAAAGTTAGAGATGAAGTCAGTTTATAGTAGAAATATCCAGTTACTTCAAAAGGGAGCATTCTCGCAGGTGGAAAATTTGCCATGATCAAACCCATTACCATTTTATTTCTTTTTCTGTGTAAATATAAAAAATGTGAAAACCTAAAAATTAAAAACTAAAATGACTTCACTATACAGCTATTTATAAATAAATTGTTTCATTCTCGTCCGTTTATTCTCTTGAGGGGAGCTAAAAAATTAAAATCCGAATATTTACCTATGCATATTTAATTAATGGCTTAACGTTTTTGTTATGCTTGCTTACCTACATATAAGCGATCCACCCTAAATGACAGTCTATCTGAAATTCAGGTTGTTATTTCTGAAAAGAAGGAATAGAAGACACAATTGACTTATTGTACTCTGAATCTTAATAAGTAGTTAAATATGCAGGAGGGTTAAATAAAGTGGTTTATGTAGGTAAAAGGAGACGGATGTTTACCGTAATTACTCTTTCTGACTCTACTTTGGCTAGACTGGGATAGGTCCTAGTTACTTCCTGCTGGGTGTGTGACTGTGTGCAGCTTAACCTTTGACCCCCACACATTGACGAAATTTTGGGGTAATAATCAAAATTCGTCTTTAGTTACCGCGAATGAAAATAATTGGGTGGAAATAACAAGGGAATAAAAAGGAGCAAATAACGAATTAGACCCAGAAATGTAATTCAATATGGTTTTATTTATGTTAAAAACAAAAGGGGTTGCCTTTGTTTCCCAAAGCTTAGTTAACTTCGTAACAATACAAGAAAATGCAATAAAACAACAAACAAATAGCCGAACAAGATTAGTTTCAAATTGAGCTAACGAAAACATACATAAAAGGGATGGAGAAAAACGTGAACAAGTCTCGCCTTTCTCCCCAAATAAAAAAAGGACAGCCTTACTTGAAAAGAAGGCTGAGAAAAAAGAAGCGACATGCAACAACATGCGATGAAAATTGTCTTTTTTAATACAGGCTTCAAATGTCTGTTGTTCTCACTGTCCGATAGTTTTGTTGTTTTTTTTAAACAAAACCTTCAAAAGGTTAAAGGTGCTTGGGCTCTCTCACTCAAGCATTATATAAAAAGTCTTCTTTTTTATATTTGTCCCTTCAAAGGGAATCCTAGAAAAGTTCCGGGACGATATTCTCTCCTTTTCTTTTAAACCTCGCGTTTTTCTTAACCCTAATAATATTAGGTTAAAAGCCTCTTTGTCCCTTCAGAGGGAATCCTAGAAAAGTTCAGAGACAGTTCTCTTTTCTTTTAAATCGATATTCTTTCCTTTTCTTTTAAACTTTGGGTTTTTCTTAACCCTAATATTTGGTTAAAAACCTCTGGTTTTTAACATCTTTCAAATAAAACCCACGAAGGGTTTAAATCTTTCCAATTAACAAAAGGGTTACAAAACTTCTGTTAGTAAATACCCGTTGGTTTTTCTTTCTTTCAAGGGAAAGGTTTTACTTCTGTATCGTATACAGAAGGAGTCCGGATTGCTACGACCTTTCTGACAAATTCGGATCTGCCGAAAAATGGCAAATAAGTTTAAAAGTTAAAATCTGTTCCCACATGTCCCCTCCTCTTCCAGACTTCTATGTTACCGTCGTCGCCTGTGGCAAAAAGGGAAGCAGGCGAAAGGGTTAACTGACGACATGTTACCTAATTGTGCAAGAAAAATAAAACATAAAACTTCACCGATTTTCAATACCACCACTTTCTCTCTGCAATCCAAATCGCTTCTGTTGCTTCCCAGCTGTCCTCTTCATTCATTTCAGCTGATCTCCACATAGGCAAATCAGACTTCACTATAAAAGTTTGCACTCATGAAGAGAAGCCTTTCTTTACCCTGCAGACACAACATGCGAAGCACCTCATTCTCTTTCCTGCTGGCAAGTGTTCCTCTTCATTGTCACGCGACAACGATGATGATGATGATGATGATGATGATGATGATGATGATGATGATGATGATGATGATGATTCAAGGAGTGCAAGGGACAACGAGTCGACCCATCAGCAGAAACGTAGACTATGACACTGCTGACAGGTGAAAGGGAGGGGCAAGCAGATACATGAAGCTTTATAGAGTGCAATCAGCAGTCAATGTTGACCCCTTCACCACCACTTCCAGCACTGCCCAAAAGGGAAAAAAAGAAAATTTTACAAAATTCTCCTGACAGAAAAAAAAAATACTTCCCTGAGCAAGAAAGGAAAAAAATCCTCCGGATAAAAGGAGAGATGGGAAAAGGATTAAACGGGACCAAAATTCAATAGGGAATTGAGAACATTTAATTTTAAAATATACCCATTGTTCAATGGCAGTAACCCCTATCTAGAACCTACTTACATGTTCTAAAATAAGAGACCAAGCTGGAATTTCGGAACGATCTCTCGAATCCACAGAAGACCGGTAAGATCCACACCGACGTTAGGGGAGGGACGAACACAAATATCTCTCAGCCTAGGGAAGCTACCAGAGGCTAAGAATCCCCAGTTTCAAAAGCTTGTCTAGCTCCGCACATCAGCTAGTCAAACCAAGCCCGGTAATGGTTTTAACATAACCCAGGCCTCTGACGCTCGAAAAGCCAGCAAAAATCTCCAACAAGGAGATATCCGAGCTTCCAGGCTCCAGCGTCGAGGACCTCACCACTAAGTAACAAAATCCACCCTTTAAAGGTTGAAATTTTGTTACAAAGTGAAAATTCCAAAACAAATTAATTTGGGCTATAATTGCCTTCACAACATAATCGAAGGACAAGTTAAGACATGCCTTCAAAAAATCCAGAAGGCATTCAACAGCCTCAATATCTGAAGATGACTCCTGTACAGGAAAGGTCACCCAGACTGGAGCAACTTCAGGCTCATGCCAACCCAGTTCTGCAGAACATAATCTGCACTCTCGCAGACTTGCTGAGAGGCTGAACTACACATCAAGTAGTCAACAAATACCCCAGACTCCAAAAACAGGCGATACTCAACTGAGATCAGAATGATCCAGTAGAGCTTGAGTTCACCAAACTCTTGCCAGAGTAATCTCCTCATGACCCGAACAAGGAGACAAGGAAATTTAGGACAAGAAGTCCAAAAATGTTGGGAAAGGCTCTCTCTCCAATGTGCTCACTAGCACAGAGCAAAGGGTACAGGATTACTCAAATTAACCTGCACCTTTTCTTGGCCTCCATGAGAGCTCTGTGCTCTGAGTAATGGACTATCTTGCCCAAATTCATCAACATCTTTGTAAGGGGGTGGTAATAAGCCAGTGGTATTATGCACCTCCAAATTTAAATGTGAAGAAACGCATACAGAATATAGGACCTTGCCATCTTGGCAATTGCCCAACTTCCGACAGTCTCCCTGACTATCAGACGAGTGACTCGATAACGTAAGCTAGTTCCCATTAAAACTAGGCACATTTGAATCCTTCCAAAAATCCAACCATGAATTCTCTCAAATTCCAGGAGTCCATGCTTAGCAAATTGTGGGCAAGACTGAAGTGCTGAATAAAGTCTTGGAAATCTTTTCCAAGTCCTAAATTCTTCCTGGAAATACTGGTAAGCTGCCAGCCAGGAAAATTAAAACTTAAAGCCCGCTTATGCAAAGTCTTCATACTCCCAGTTACACCACAGTTATCAAACTGCGGTGATATCTTCACTAAGCCGAACTTGCCAGAACTTAGTGAATAAGCCTCAACGACCGGACATATCAGCTCAGGAGTCGAAACCTTGACCAGCATCAGGTATCAAAGGCCACAGGGATACTAGCAGAGTCACCCTGTTTACCGCCAGCTAAATTTTTAACTACACCTTAACATTAGAGGAATCCTCATCTATAAATGCAAAATCTGCATTCTCAGCAGAGAAGCAAGCACACATCTGTTTGCTTAAAACTGGCACATAAGACAACCAGGTTTCATAGTACAGAAAAGGGATTGAGACAAATCTCCCCTAGTCTTAAATTCGTTAAGAACAAGGACAAGCTTATCCATAACCATCTTTCTCCTTATTACAAGCTTACTGAACAATGAAGTGTCTGACATGATGTAGCTTTTCAAAATGCTAGATAAAATCTAAGTGATTTGAGAAGACAATTAAAATAAAGGTGATTAAATGTCACACAGAATGGGGTGCGCCATATTTATAATCAAAGGGAAATTATATAAAATTCCCTTTACAGCTAACTAAAACAAGTGCGCATTAAACTGATGCTTGCGCGTGCAACTTAAATAAGTTAACTATCCAAAACTAAGAGTCCCTATTTACTAACCTCCCCACGAGGGCAGATTCAGACACAAGGTCGGTTTAATGTGGGAAAAAATCCAGCTCCCAAAGGGGCCTCTGGAATAGAACAAAATAAATTACCTCAGAAGGGTTTTTCCTCCTAAAACTGAGGACAACGGTAATTTTTCCTCCTAGGACCGAGGACAAAGGTAATTTTCCTGCAATGACTGAAGACAGAACCAGACTCAAAGAAAACTAAAACTTAACTTAAATATTACAGCTAAGTAGAGGGAGGATAAAATGTCCTGCGTGATCAGCTCTAAAATAATTTAAATACCCAACTGCAATTTAGCCGGTTAGGAAAAACGAGAGGAAATATTTTTATTAAAAACTCTTTTCTTAAAACTTAGCCCCACTATAACCGAGGTAAAAAAAGGTAATAGAGAAATGAATTTCTCGACAATTACACAGTACAGAAATTACAGGGAAGAAAATATCTCCCAAGAAAATTTAATGTTTAAAGCTAAGCTAACGAGAGGAAATACTTTTATTAAAACCTCTTTTCTTAAAACTTAGCCCACAATAACCGGGGTAAAATATACTAACAATTGAGAAATAAATTTCTCGTTAATCTCAAGGAATAGACATTACAGGGATAAAAATAGTTCCCAGGAAACTTGCCGTTTAAAGCTAAGCTAACAGCAAAACTAAAACGCACTTCTACAATTCCTGTATAACTTACGAGGTAAAAGGTATTCCCTAATTTTCCTAGGTAAACAAGATTTTATCCACAGTATTAAAGAAGATGAAATATATAGGGAAAAATAAAGTGTTATGTAGCATCTAAACGAACGCAACAAGTGGGGAATATGTTGACTTTAGAGCTAATAAAATTATTTTTTCTATAAAGTATGCAAATTATTTAACAAAATTATCTGCGACGTAATGCAAATATTTGGGGAAATTCACACGCAAAAAATGTTAGAATTTTATGCGTTTCATAAAAATTCGAAATGGCGTCTTAGAATGGTCTGGAAGCATGACGCTTCAAAAAAGGGCAGGGAAATATGGCAGTGCAAATTGGCGAGTGGCGGGAGTCAGCTTACAAAATATGCAAAGAAAGTTTGCAACAAAACAACCTGAAAACAAAGCAACTTACAATACTGAATTACTACTGGGTTTTGCTCCAAAATAAATTTTAAAATAGGGAAGAAATTATATGTATGAATGTAGCCATAGACACAAAAAAAACGGACTATTGTAAAGGGGATTAAGAGATAGGGTAGAATAACGAATCTCGTGTTTGAAGTGATGTACACGAGGTCTGGGAAGACAACGGCAAAATGTCTTAAAAGGTAAGGCAATGGCTGAATCGAGTGCAGTTCGTAAATGCAACATGATATGGGTCAGACAAAGGCAAAGTGTTGTGTGCAGTTTGTTATGATGTGAGAACACAAAAGCAAAGTGACAACATTTCTGGGACTAATTTGTTATTTGCTCCTTTTTATGTCCTTGTTGTTTCCGCCCTTTTATTTTCATTCATGGTAACTAAATACCAATTTTGATTACGATTTCAAAATTTTGTCAACATGTAGTCTTCAAAGAGTAGAGTTTTGAATGATAAATCTATAAGAGGTCTGTTTCTGTTATAAACGTGATCCTATGGCACCAATATTACAAACGTGAAAATTGGTGTCGAAAGCTAATCATGTGTAAGGCTGGAAATCCCCGCTCCCCTTACCACGCGTCTCCTAATCCTTTATGTTTCAATCGGGCCTGCGGGTCACATGTTAAGACCCGCGGTAGTAAAACGACTTTTCATTAAAACTATAAAAGGGAGAACAGCAAGTAATCATGGTAGAGAAAGAACGGGACACATTTGAATCACAGTTCATAAACACAAAATTAGAAATAAGACATTTGTAAGAATTAACAAAAGGCGAGATTATGCAAACAAAACAACTGTTTATTAAATCAAAAAAAGACCAAATAAAAGTTCTGCTCTGCTCTGGGGAGTTTTTGATATTGGGCTGGTTTAGATAAGATCGAGAATGGTTGATCAGTCAAGAGTTATAAAAATTAGCAAATAATGAAAGTTAAAAATAAGTAATTTGTTTTCTTTTTTTTGTTTTTGTTTTTATTTTTCATAGGGCACATACCTTTTTATAGCCTTTTTTGTGTGTTAATTGACACGCTGAGTGGAAGATATTTTTACAGGATTTTAGATCCGGACGTCAGTTCCTTGTATACGGAAGTATAGCTTTCGATTTGAAGTGCTGGATCGGCGCAAAATCTTGATACGACTTCACCCCTCCGCTCATGAAATCTGACTGTCTCGTCTTTCGCGGATAGTGTTTAGGTGGCGAGATATAGGTAATCTCGTATCCAGAAAAGAAATTGTTGCCTTCGTCTATATGGCCAACTTTGTCGGATTGGATTTTTCCTTGTGAATCTCCTTTTGTTTTTTGTGTGCAGGGATATATATTATTTCGATTTCTGCTTGGTTGGCAGCAAATCTTAAAAACGTCTTGACTCCCCCACTGCCGCGAACCAACTCCTCGTGTTTCTTGCCCGGCTCTTTCCACTCCCTGTCTAGGGCCTTCCGTTGGCATAGCAACAGCCTTTTCTCCAATTTAATTGGTTACCCTTCATTCGCCCCCCCCCCCCCGCAAACTGCGTGGGCTGACTTTACGGCTCTTGGCTTCTCGCTATCTAGACTACATCTGGTCTCAATTTCTAATGTGTGTTCCCTTTTTGGTGAAATAAACAGTTACATGGATGATTTATAAAAATGACAAAAGAAGAGACTCACGAAAATATCTGGACATGGCTACGAAACAGACACCTAAACAGTGAAATGGAATCACTACTAACAGGCACACAAAACAATGCAATTAGAAGTAACTATATCAAAGCTAAAATAGACAAAACCCAGGAAAACAGCAAATGAAGACTCTGTGGACAAAGAGACGAAACGGTAAATCACATAATAAGTGAATGCAGCAAACTAGCCCAAAAAGCATACAAAAACAGACACGACTATGTGAGGAAGGCAGTACACTGGGAACTATGCAGATGTCTGCATTTTGAAAATGTAGACAAAAGATATAGACACAGCACCGGAGGCAGTACCGGAAAATAAAAATCACAAAATCCTCTTGGACATGGAGATAAAAACAAATAAACTCGTCCCATCAAGGAGACCAGATGTCATAATAGTTAACAAGAAGGAAAAAAACTTCTAAATTGTAGATTTTGCCGTCCCAGCAGGCACATGGTGAATGTCAAGGAGAGAGAAAAACGAAGCAAATACATGGAACTTGTCAGAGAACTGAAAAGGATATGGAACATGAATAAAGTCAATATAATACCAATAATCATAGTAGCACTAGTAACAGTCCCTAAAAACCTGGAAAATGAATAGGTGAAATTGGATTCAAAGAGAAGACTGAGACTATACAACGGACAGCAATGATGAAAACAAATAAGATCCCGAGGAAAATCCTTGAATGCGGAAACCAATCCACGTAAACTACAAATTCTGACAAGTAACGAGGAAGGCACAATAAAGATAAAAATAGAATGAATACCCCACAAATAAAAGGGAACCGAAACTGCAAGAAATCTCATATACTACACCATCACCCCCACCCCCAACAAAAAGCACATATGCACCAGCCTCAGCTGATACCACAGAAATGATTGTGAATGGGCCAAGGAGGATAGAAAGACTGAGGAGGAAGAATCTTAATCAGACCTCCACTGGAAGGGTGTGGATAGTACTGGGACCTTAGGGAGACTTATTGCCACCCAAATCTCAGATGACCAATGGTCGTTGCCAGTAAGAAATCAATGGTAATCGACTGTTGCGATAACACTAAATCATTTGCAATGAATATTGGAAGAGGCTGAGAATACTGGAACTCTTGGGACATTGTTGTCACTCAGACTCCAGGGAACACCACCGGTTACTATCAATGAACAATCACTGATGATGATTAGTGTGAAAACTCTTCGTGAATAATAATAATAATAATAATAATAATAATAATAATAATAATAATAATAATAATAATAATAATAATAATAATAATAAATAAAGAGACTTATTATTTTTAGTTATGCAAGAAGAATCTCTTAACAGATATGTCAGAGTTTATGAATTTTCGAATTAAATCAGAGTAGAATAAATTGTGGTAGTGATTGTGACCCAATGAGTTACAGGTAGTCTAGTATATTTTATATCTTTTACAGTTCAAAACCAATTTCGAACTGAACCTTTCATTTAATCCACTAGGGGCAAACTACTCATATTCCACATTTATCTCAAACACTACTCATATTCCACATTTATCTCAAACACTACTCATATTCCACATTTATCTCAAACACTACTCATATTCCACATTTATCTCAAACACTACTCATATTCCACATTTATCTCAAACACTACTCATATTCCACATTTATCTTAAACACTACTCATATTCCACATTTATCTCAAACACTACTCATATTCCACATTTATCTCAAACACTACTCATATTCCACATTTATCTCAAACACTACTCATATTCCACATTTATCTTAAACACTACTCATATTCCACATTTATCTCAAAGTCATGGAACACTAAATGAGAGCAATCTACTCCAGTGGATTATTGTAAACAACAAAAAATCGGCTGCACTGTACAGAAAGACGTCAAATTAAAACGTGAAATGTAGTGAGGCTAATTTGAACTGTCGACCTAAGGGTTAAAAATGATTCGCCATTTGTAGCTGTATATAAGCTGGATGATTTGCCTGTTTGACAAGGAAAATGCAGAACATCTCTAGTCAGGTTATTTGGTTGAGAGAGAAATTTAGTGATAACAGGCGTTTTATTTAAGGTGGTGTCACTGAGAGATGTGCAGCTTTTGGTCGTTGGACAATTAAAACATATTTAATTTGGGTAACATAAAGTGAAAATCCAAAAATCAGAATACGAGCAGTATCCTCTTAAAACTTTCTCACTACAATTATATAAATTATTCAGTTTCAAATTCCACAACTCCAATAGAAGGCAACTGAAGAGAATACAATAGCCAAAACGTTGTGAACATAGCAACCACCAAAGTGAAGATTACAGCCTGAAACGTGTAAACATTAAATGTTTAGCATCACTTTTCTCTGCTAGATAAGCTATTTCTACTTTCTGTTATAGATTTTATGAGTTCTACCTTTAAAGTGTGTCAATTTTACTTCTATTAACGGCTCAGTAACCAGTCAAACAACACGATCCCAACAAAAAAACATAACCGGATGTTGATTTATGAGCATCGAAATCATCAGCATGAACTGCATCAGCATAACAAGGCCTTTGACAAGGTCTGGCATGAAGGGCTCCTCCTAAAACCGCACTCATATGGTATTAATGGACAAATATTTAATATAATTAAATCCTTCCTAACAAAAAGAAAGATACAGGTTGTCCTCAATGGCCGTTCTTCTAAGCAACATGACATAAATGCTGGTGTACCCCAGGGATCCATCCTTGGACCTCTACTGTTCCTGATTTTCATAAATGATTTCCCTGATGTCATTGAGACTGAGATAGGAATATTTGCTGACGACACCACGCTCTACTCTTGTCATGTGGGCAAAACCGACTGAGGCAATGGTTGAATCCTTAGAAAATGACCTCCAGTCTGTAGTGGAATGGGGTAAAAAATTTATGGTAACTTTTAATGCCGCAAAGACAAAGCTCCTTTCCTTCAACAACTACAAAAAACCTCTTCAACCACCGATTGTCATGGCAAATAACACCCTACCTAAGAGTTCATCATTCAAATTCCTCGGCCTAACTTTCACAGATAACATCAATTGGAATAAATACATTGAAAACATTGACAGGGCTGCTGCAAAGAAGGTGGGCTCCCTCTACCGTGCCAGTAAACTATTTACACCTGACATTATCCTATATCTCTACAAAGCCACCATCCGCCCATACATAGAGTATTGTTGCCACATCTCTCCCTCTTAGACAAGGTCCAAAAAAGAGTCGCCTACTTGATAGGTTCTTCACTATCCACCAAGCTCCAGCCCCTGTCTCATCGATGTAATGTTGCTTCCTTGTGCCTGTTTTACAAGTACTTCAATGGATTGTGCTCTGATGAGCTTGCTGCTCTGGTACCCTCACGACGTAAATTCACTAGACCAACCTGACAATCTGCCAAATCCCATCCATTCACTGTGGAGGTCCCCAGATGCCGAAGAGTTTTCTACTCCAAAAGCTTCTTTCCTCGAGCTGCTGGACTCTGGAACTCCCTCCCTGCTCCCTGTTTTCCTGACGGTACTGACATGCAGAAATTTAAAACTAATGTGAACAGACATCTCGCTGCGCAGCTCCCAATTTAGGTTGACTCCCCCCAAAAAAACTTTCACCCTTTTTCTCAGTAGCCCCTTACATCTACAGTGGCATCCTGTCTTGTTTGGGGTTAACTGTTAAAAATAAAAAGGAAAAAAAGCTAGCTGCACGCAGACTGTATGCAACCTTTCCAACTGGCATTAATTGACGGTTTGTGTCAGGAAGTATAGGAAGTCTCTGCATAAAGGTTTCCTCATATGTTGCTTGCACAGATAAATTACCATGGTCAACAGCAGCAGGAATAATTTCAGCAATGGAAGCGAATTCTACATTAGGTTCTGTATTTGGTACAATTTCAGCACTCTCAAATAATTCTTCTTCATTTGAATCCTCTTCTTGGGCAACACAATCACCACTAGTCTGATCATGTCCACTTTCATGGCAACTATCAACTTCCATGAACTGATCCTCCAAGAATACAGCATCATGACTCATAGGCATGCACTATGAAATTGGATTGAAGAACTTCCAACCTTTTGTACAGAATGGGTATCCAGCAAACAACCAAGCAGCCAAATATGACACATCTGATTTCCATCCATACCAATATTCATATGGAGTAATATTCCCTGTGGCAGATGTTTAAGAACGATTGTGAGTGTGAGTTGCTGTAACAATAGCTTCATCCTACAATGAATTGGCACTTTTGAGCATAGGATGATCAGATTCACAAAGTGTGTGATTCAGCCACTCCACACCATTGCTGTTTTTTGGATGTATGCTTTATTTATAAACATTAACCCTTTGTTGTCAAGTGTGCGGTTGGCTTCAATTAGGTTAAATGTGCTTCTCCAGGTCATTAACTGAGTAACTGCTAATAGATTACACACGGTTGAATTCAGGTGTCAGCTGATATTGCTATAAGAACTATAGCGAGTTCCCTGATATCTAGGAATACCTGTCACTGGAAATATTTAAGTTAATGAGATGTTGCGTTTTATTAAATCCACACTGAGGCAAAATCAGAATAAATCAATCTTATTGGATACTAAAATGATCCCAGGCTTTTGTTTCGAGTTTCAATCTCTTGGCTTGCTTTCACCACAATTAACGATCACCGTCAATCCATGTTTGGAATCAGAATGAACTTTCTCCTAGATGAGTTGCCTTGTCCAAGTGGCGTGCAGAGGAGAAAGGCTGATGGGACGGTAGCCCTAGGCATCAAAATGGGGGAAGGGCATCCAATCATATTCAAACTCCCTTTTTCATAATATTTTTCAGTACTAGGACTTGATTCTTTGGGGCATACAATCCAGGAATTGGCTCTGGAAATCACCAGACTTCTGCACACCACTGCCTTCTCCACAGTTTATGACTTCCATTTGCCACATATATACGTCCATACACACATTATGAAATCAACTCAATGCCACACACTACGACTATCATGAAAGTGTGAAAATTAAAGAAAAACTAGTTGGGTTACTAGTCATCTTTCTCATTACATAAGTAAGTTTAGTCACCAATGACCCGACCATGCCATGTGAACTACTAGGTTACATAACACATGCCCGAATGTAAGTGAGTTGGATCACTGGAAAGACTTGTTACTTGTGCTAACTTTCTGGTAAATGCCAAGGAGTGCCTATTCTGGCATGGATAGTGCAATCATTTCAGTAGTAGAGCCTTGTCTGGAGTAAATTGGTTGGTCACAGAAGAAAAATCATCTTTTTTATCACCTTATACTTGTAATAGAACAAATACACACACCTCATTCAATTTTACAATAGATTTCAATCGAAAATCTTCCTTTTGTTGTTTGGTTTTCAGGCACATTTTTGAATAAATTGTATTTTTAGTCTTGAAATAAAATTGTTATTTAAAATAAAATAAAATTTAAAAAACTCACCTTTAATAAAAAAAAAAATGTTGAATGGCTTCACAGCCACGTTTTAATGATTATTATTATGTGCGGGCTGCAATTTGAGATCTTTTGAGCTCAATAAAATCATACAAAATGACAATTCACAGGTTCAAACTAAATGCGAAGTAACCAATTAAAAGTATTAGGTGCAAAAAGAAAACTATTCCTGAATGTTCGTTGTAAATGTGGCAGAATTGATGATCTTGAGCCAGAATCGAGCGGTGGAGATGGTCCGGACTTACTTCATCTCCGCACTTTGCCTGGCTTGCAGATGGAAAGGGAAATAAGTTTTGGCTTACTAGTTTTCTAGTGAGGATTGAACTCGCAACCTCGAAGTAACAAATCTATTGGTTACTGCACAATAATACGTGGATTCGCCTTGACGACAAATAGTGAACCAGCAGATTATGTTTTTTCTGATTGGTCAAGCGGAATTAACTGAAGGAAAATCTGCAAATAAAAAGAGAAGAAAATCAGGAGAATGTGAAGCGAGTGTCGAGTGAAATTCTGTAGTGAACCGAATTATTTTTCGTTCATTGGAGCTCAAAGTTACACAGAGGGTTTTTGTGCTTCTACAGGAATTGAACCGAACTGAGTTTTTTTTTTATTTGTTTAACATTTGGAGTCTAGCCATAGACTTCTGAATTCCCATTTTCAGTAAACATCTATAAAAAGCAAGCAATTGTATCGAACAGGGAGATCGCAACCGACAAGCCCACAAAGTGGCATGCCTCCATGTTAAAGAAATCATACTTTTTCCAATAATGGATCAGCTAGGACCTCTGTTGGAGAAATAATACCTTCCTATGTTCACCATGTAAGCGCAAACCTCAATTGTCAGCATCACCAACATTAAGTCAGGTACGTCGAACAACAACAGCAAAACACTACTGCAATATTTTGCCATGGCAGTGTGAACCTCAGTCATCAACATCACTAACATTAAACAGCAACTAATAAACAGCTAAAACTACTGCTACTGCTGATAAACTCACACACATATATCTCTCTACCGACAAACTGTTTTATCATAATTTGTTGTTTCATCATGCCTATTTCTATTTTTCTTGTTAGCAGAAAGTCAACTGGCCATCGTCATCTGTGCCACCACTTCCACTAAAGTTATGTTTCGGGATGTAAACATGCACTAGGCGGCATGTGTAATGTTTTGCATAGTTGCAATGCATGCGAATAGCAGAATTACTGCAAGTGATAAATATTTAACTAAAAATAAAGAGGCCAAACAAGAAAATGGGAAATATCTCTGATTTTGGGTTTGGTCACCCAGAATTCGATTTGTCTACTTGAGAAAATGATGTTCCTTCAGATACGAGGTTCCCTGCTGTGGTTATGAGCCACTTGAGTTTTGCCAAAAATAATGGCCGGCACCCCCTAGGTATTAGGTTTTTGATGTCCATAGATTGGCAGCAGAGTAGCCCTTTCAAGTGGATATCTAGGTGGTCTTTCTGGTGGTCCAAGAATATCTCTATATATATTTCAGCAGGGTAGATAAGTCAGAGTTGGCCGTCTGAACGTCGTACGGTCAGTGAGTTTTCTGAGTATCTCACAGTCAGTTGGGTTTGTGCCTCTCAGAGAGAGATGGGCTCTTGAGCTCTAAGCTATTAGACTTGTGTTTCGATTTGGTCGACTAAGAATTCTTATCTGCAATCTGTTGTTCAGTAGAAGAAAATGAATATCATTGTAATCTAAAAAAAAACTAAACCTTTGTTACTTGTTTTAAACTGGGGTCGTGATTTTGTTTGAAGGTAGAATTCTTCTGTTGCAGCACTGACTGGGACCACACAATTGACACTGCGACTCGTGTCAGAATCGAACAACAACTTTGGACCAACACAATGAGTGGACGATTACGGCCTGTATAGTGAACGCACAAAGACCCACGTTCATACCTCTGTCATTAGCTTAAGTGTGTGTTTGTAAGGATATCTTAAATGGGTACAAGATGATATCCTAACATCGTTACTTTAAAAATTAATAAAATGGAATTTATTTCAAGAAAGAAAAATTAATGAAGTACAACTCATACAAAATGGTCGGCTTAATCAAAACAAAATGTATTTATGCAAGAAAACGAAATGTCGTTTGCGTCTATATTGAGAGATAACTGAGGGAATCAAATAGAAAAGAATTCAATAATAGCTCAGTAGTTTTATAGTCGTTTTATTATTTCCGAAATAAATTAATATTGTTCACGTGGAAAGTTTGTAATCAAAGCTTTTCTTCGCATAAGTCGATGAAGACGAAATAGATTTTAGTTCATCTCTCCTTTGGTAAAAGGTAAACACTAGTAGAAGTAGCTTAGAAGCTCTTACTATTTGTGTGCTTTGTGCAGTTGTGTTCATTTCTTTCACATGCATTAAGCTAAACAATTGATATTTTCTTAGTGTGAGATCGTTGCTTGTTCTTGGTTTGAGTAAATGGGAAGAATGTTTGATCATCAAACGTGGATTTTAGAATTGAGTTGTGCAAAGCATTTTGTTGATTTGATCTGAATGTTGAAATTTTTACTTTTAGATAAAAAATCATAGAATGTTCTAGGAACATGAACTTTTCCGCTAAACAATGTGATTAGTTGAAGTGTGTGTGGGCGTTCTGCTTCGGCAAGGCGGACACGTGTCAGAAAGTAAAAGATAGTTAAAAAGCCATGAGGGATAAAGACATTTCATTTATTAATAGTTTGCCTACAATAAACTATAAAGAGACACATAAGGCATAAGATTACATACTGTTATAAATTATACTAGTCCTACTCTATGAGGTACTATACTGCAATTAAAACAGCACGCCTAGTCATCCCCCCCCCCCTTTTTGCTAGGGGAAGAATGAGAAATGCCGCCATATGAACTTGATTTCATGTGTGAAATTGTTTGTTATTAAAATCTTCATTACAGTTCATCTGACTCAGTCTTTATCTTTTTACAACAATTTTAATAACAAAAACTCATAATGAGCAGACGACTAAAAGATTCTGTGTCGAATTTACAGCTGCTAACGTGGAAAAATTATTCAAACACTGCAAGCTTATGTTCGCAAACTCTGTTAATGGCCAAGTAGACAACAATCAAAATAACTACTTCACGCTCATAAATAGCACATTGGCAGAAGGTTTTGAAATAATTAGCGATACTGACAATTATAACTTTGCCATGGAAGCCCTGAAAGTCGCATATGTGAAACCCTCAAACTCCATATATAATAGACATCAACCAATCATGATGAAGCAATAACTGCCACAAAGCATAGTTGAATTTCTACAAAAATTGGAAACCTAAGACTTACAACTTCCACGCTGTGACTGTTGAAGAGAATAAAAAGCAATATACGCGAGACACATTCATTAACGGAATCTTTTTCACTGCAATTCGACGGCGCCTACTTGTAAAACTACCAAATTTATTAAAAACTTCTCTGACAAAATCTTACCATTGAACTACAATGAAGAATTTCAACTACCGCCATCAGTACTACATTTCTTCCAAATTTTGGAAAACAATTTAAATAATGCTCCACTAGTAACCGTTGACCCTAATAAAGAATTTGAAGTGGAAAATGATGCCAACCATTACTGTATCGCAGCAACTTTAAATCAAGAAGGTCGATTCGTTGAATTTTAGCATGTACTCTAAACTCTAATGAAATCAAACATCATGCAATCGAACAAGGAGGCTGCTGCCATAGTTCAGGCTCTACAGAAGTGGCTTCACTTCATACTCGGCTTCAGACACTTCAAAGTTATAACTGATCAAAATCGTTTCATGTTCGATAACACTAGGAAATCTAAGATGAAAACGATAAAATATGTCATTAGCGCATCGAACTCTCACAATTTAAGTTCAGCATTACTTATCGTCCGGGAACCGAAAATACTGTCGCCGATGCATTCTCTCTGACCAGTGGCAAAGGAACACGTAGAAAAGTCATACTGCTGTTCCAACGATTGAATATAGACTTTGAAGGATCTTTACCATCATCTACAGTAATTGATGGATTGATGGATTCTTCCGTTTCCATATTTGCCTTTCTCTGTAAAGATATGACCAGCAAAACCGTCACCCTAAACCAACTATTTTTGATCTTTGGTACGCCAGATATGATGCACTCTGATCGGGCTACTGGGTTCATCGCTGAAGAAACGAGAAACTACTTGCATGAAAAGGGCATTGTAACATCGAAAACAAGTAGATACCATCCAGAAGGTAATGGACAAGTACAGAAGCTAAATGGCACATTCTCGTAACATGCCACTCCCTCATTAGGAAAAATGTTCTACCCAATGTGCTCCATTCAATCAGATCATTGCTCTTCACACCTATTAATGCCCCCCCCCCCATGACAGACTATTCACATATAGCAGGAAATCCACTTCTAGATCTTCTATTCCATGTTGGGCAAAGCCTGTATATATCAGAAACCATGTTAAATCAAGTAAGCATTGAAGCTCTATCACTCGCACAGTGCCGATGACGTCACCAATTTGGCCGTTCCTGTACTGTTCGGGAAAATTTGCTGCTCTGATGAAGGCCGCAGATGTCGAAAAGCCTGGTCCAGCGATTACCACACTCCCACATTGTGATTGATTGATCAGTGGGTAATTATCTGGATTGGGTCAGCAACTTAGTATTGCTGCGAAGCAAAGGGTCATTTCTAGCAGAACAAGTGAAATAATAGAAAGAAAATAAAGTCTCGTATGTTGGGTTTTTTAGAAGAAGGATTATTTGGTAAAGAGAATAGTAAATAAAAGAAAACTTGTATAATTTCAAGTCAAGAACTCTGTGTGTTTTTGGATCGACGCTCAAATTGTTAATGGGCGATTTTTAGTTAGTTTGGCGAGCTTGTCTAAGTCAAGGGGAGTGTCTCTTCCAACTATGTGTCTCAGACCGACAAATCCACGGCACCAGGTCTGGAGGAGGGGAGGTCTGCCTCCCACTGACGTGGACAATAAAAAATAAAATAAACCAGCCTCCCTCTTCTCATTCTCACTGAAAGCGAAAAATGTTATAAATTATACTAGTTCTACTCTATACGATACTATACTGCATTTTACAAAGCACGCCTAGTTACTGTTAGATGATGGCTTATCCTCCCTTTTGGACTGCAACCTCCTACCACCTCAATAACATTGTATTACAGCAACAATCTCAATAAATATGTCTTAATCGTCACACATGTATGTTTATTCTTTATTGTTATCTCTTTGTAGTTATGTACGTAAGCATAATATTACAGTTACCTCCCTGTATCGCTAGGTGCAGAATCAGAAAGGCTGCCATATTTAACTTGATTTTATGTGTGAAATTGTTTGTTATTAAAACCTTCATTGTGGTTTATCTGTCTAAGTCTTTATCTTTTTACAACACACACATAAATACATCGCTCCCATACAATAATAATACACAAGTAATTCATGTAAAAAGATAATGTGAAGACATGCATTTTCTCAGTGTTTTTTCTGTTAGGGAAGTTCCCCTAAATGGTGTTGCCTGTAGCGCATCTGGCTAGCAAATGATAACGAAATATGGTTTTAATTCTTGAATAGGCATGAGAGTCTCAACAGATTTTTACCAGGCAGTCGGCTTTTAGAGAGAGCAGAATGAAAGTGTTGGTGCCGGAGATTTATTAAGAGTCAACCAACCCATTGTATAACCTTCATTCTGTTCCTGTGTTTCCAGTAAATAAATCTGCACACCTCTTTAGTTGTGAAGCCATTGTTTATTTCGTGAGGAATGGTGATCCCGTTTTGCTTATTCTACTTCAGTCAAACATGGCCAGACGAATTACTCTTCCAAGTAAGTTGTCATTTTGATTTTCTTCTCGATTTAAACCCAAACCTAACATCTGGCTCCTTTCAGCTAAAGGTGTATTATGGCCCGTGCTAGACTTAACACATGAACAGTCAGTATGGCATGGGAAGGAAATATTAAACGAACGTGCATGCATATTAAATGGAAATTAAATAAAGTTTGAGAGAATATTAGGGTTACCATCTAGCAAGTGCTAACTTAACAACATTCATAGTTTTGTGAATGAAATATCAAGGAAAACATTATTAATTAACAAAAAATTATAAAATTATAAAAGTCATTCTTAGTCAGTAAAATTTAATTTAATAAAGTTTATACAACTCGTGTTTTTTGTAGGAAAATGTTCAGCGAATAAGAAGACAGGAGGGCTAAGGATGTGTACGTCTCTATATATTTGTTAGTGTGAATATGCGTGTATGAGTAATATGCGTATGTGAGTAATAGACAATGTGGCACTGTGTAAGTATGCGTAGGTTTACCTTGTTCTGTCAGTGCACGAAAGGATGGAGCTTGTGTATGAGGTTTTGAAGTGTTCTTTTCTTTTTGCCTTCCCCAGGCCAAAGGAGGGGTTGAGCATACGTTCTTGGAGTTTCGAGGTGCGCCGGGTTGGATCTCTGGATAACTCTGATTTTTGTTAACCAGTGTGATGTTATGATCCCAGTAACATCTCCTACTAAAACTCTTCAATTAGGGAGAATTAAGAAAGTGTTTTCTCCTTTTCTAGCAGTTCAATAAAGCATGCTCACCGAGGCACATTGAAATCCTATTTCGCGTGTTCGACTTGTTCTTAATGTCTTTAATATGTATTGAGATATCATAACATGTGGCAGCAGTTACGGTTGTAACAAGAGCATTGACAGAAGGAATTTAAAAGAAAAAATGCAAGAAGCAGTATCTCAAAGAAACTCAGAGCGTATTAAAAGACACCGTGTGCTAGCATGGAGGACACCATCTTGAAAAAAATATAGAATACGGCAAACAACGGAGAAAGTTAACACTTCCCGTTCAAAAAAAACTTATTCAAGTAAGTGCATTGCGATATATATCTATCGGTACCGTATTTTGTTGTTATGATAGTTAGGAACATGTGTGAGCCTATGATGTGTTGAACGTCCTTGAATCTGGTGGATTATTTCAGATTTTTTAAACAATGTTGTAACCCCTATTTTTTGGTAAAAAATATTCCAGCAGACAGGCAGATTGACCACATTCTGTTACTGACTGGAAAAGAAAGTACCACGCTTGGACGTTCGAAAATGAAGCCAACCAGAATGACCCAAGTGTTATTTGGCAAAAATTCGAGGAACAATTTCGCATTGTATCGGTACACACAAATGGACACTGAAAACATCAACGACTTTCTGGCCAGATGCAGGTTGAAGGCGAACAAGCGCAAATTTCGAGATACCCAGGAAATGGAAGAAAGGCTCATAGAGCAAGTTATCACTAGAGCTAGACACTCAGAACTACAGAAGCAGCTCTTGGTAAAAAGCTCACACTCTAGGAAACTCTAAATAATAGAAGGATACACATAGATTCCATGAGTCACATGAAACAACTGGCCGAGCTCCAAGGAGAAAAAAGCCAGGAAATAGACACCATCATACACAACAACTGCAAACGATGCGGCAGAAAAACGGAAAATGTCTGCCATGGGGTACCACATGTTCAGAATGTAGACAAAAAAATTATTGGGCAAAAGTGTGCACCAACAGAAGGGAAAACGCGGGAAAATACTCCGCACAAACGCACACAACATCAAGGAATCCCCGAATTAAAACAGAACATCCGGAGTCCCAGGGTAAGCACCAGCGCAATTACCAGGAAAAGAAGCGTGGCAACCGTGTCTACTCTGTAAATACCCGTCAGAGAGACAACCATGAACTCTACGAACGATTCAGCCACAAAGTGACACTCGAATTGAAGCCTTTGCAGACGTTCGCATAAAGCTTCCCAACCGACTAGGCACCCGCAAACTAAGAGCCAACATACTCCTCCCTACATACGTTCCATAAGATGTTCCCGGAGCGAGTGAACTCAGAGGGACAGCCAGTCCCTGGTGCAACTCACAATGAACAAACTATACTCACTGCATACAACGGATCCAGCATCACTCAACATGGATCCGTACAGATCCTGGGAAACCCTAAAATTCTTTGTGGTGACCTCAAAGGGACCTATCATCAAAGGGGTACCTTCTTTCAGATACCTGGGCTTGGTAACTTTGCACTGTGAAGACCCCAGCACAGATAGGCTCAGCAAAAGAGCTAGTGAATATGTACCCTAACCAGTTAGACCGAATAAGCAACTTTGAAGGTAGATTCCACATTGTCCTAAAGCCAGACAGCCATTCCGTAATCCATGCACCTCGGAAATGTCCCATCCACATGAGAGATGAGGTCCAAGGCGAGCTAGACGATATGGTGAAACAAGGCATCATACGGAAAACTAGCCAGCCAACAGAATCGGTCAACAGCCTAGTGTATGTTTGCAAAGCCAATGGAAAACTTAGCCTCTGCCCAGATCCAAAATATCTAATTAGGGCTATCATGCGATGTCACCACAAGACTGCCACAATGAAAGAGTTTGCGCACAAGCTCTCCGGTGCCAAGTATTTCTCTAAACTGGATGCCAAAAATGGGTCTGTTAAGCAAGACACTGAATCCCAGTTACTGACTACCTTTAACCTCACCGTTTGGAAGATTTTGCTTTCAGAAAATGCTTTTTGGTCTAGTGATGTTGCAAGATGTCTTCATGCAGAAAATGGACATGATACTTGTGAAATGTCCTGGTACTCTAGGATTAGTCGACGACGTCATCATCTATGGCAAAACCAAGGAACAGCATGATAAAAGCTTGCACAATTTGATGAAAATAGCATAAGTGGAGCGACTCGTTTTCAACAGTGAAAAATGTGCAGTTGACAAGAAGCAAATACATTTCTTCGGAGCAATGTATGACGAAAATGGAATAAGCCCTGATCCCAGCTATGTGGATGAAATCAAGGCGTTACCCAGCCCAGCGAACATCACCGACCTACAAAAGGTGTTGAGCATCATCACCTACATGGCACCCTTCATCCCGCATCTGTCGGATATCACAGCACAGCTGAGAGATCTACTAAAGAATGAAGCCGAGTACAGGTGGACTCAAAGTCATCAAAAGTCACGTTAGCAAATCAAAGACGTCATATGCAAAGAGATGCTATTAACTTACTTTGATCCCACGAAACAGACTGTGCCTTGGTGCAGCACTTCTTCAGGAAGGAAAACTGATAGCTTTTGCATCAAAATCGCTAACAGATACAGAAATACGGTATGCTAACTTCGAACGCAAGCTATTAGCAGTCGTGTTCAGATGTGAGCACTTCAGGACGTATCTCTACGGATGCTCATTCCAGGTCGAAAGCGACCACAAACCATTGGAGATGATTAATCTGAAGAATCTGACTGCAGCCCCACCTTGTCTCCAATGGATGCTACTGCGCATGCAGGGTTATGACCTAACCATCGTTTATCATCCTGGCAAGGAAATGGCTCAAGCCGACGGTTTCTCAAGGCTACCCAACAAGAAAGCCCAGGAGGCAATGAACCTCGACCTCAGGGTTGACTTTATACAATTCTCAGCAGAGAAATTGTTGCAAGTACACCAAGCCACAAATGCTGATGTCACCCTGTGCGAGCTGAGGGACTTGATTCTGCGAGGCTGGCCTGGAATGGTCAGGGAGATTGGAACAAGAAATGCGACCCTACTGGCCCTAACCAAGGGAGATCAGATTATAATACTCAAGTCCATGCAACCAGAGATACTACACAAGATCCACTACAGAGAAGTGTAAACTGAGACAAAAAGCTGCATATTCTGGGATAATATAAACAAAGACATGGATAGGGCAGTCAAACTATGTGATATATGCCAGGAAAACCAGAAATCACACGAGATTCTATGGCAGATAGTGGCTACAGACCTGTTCTACTTCAACGGATCTGATTATATGGTGATAGTGGACTACTACTCCAAATATCCGTTGGTCAGAAAATTAAACAACTTCTCTAGTCAGGAGGTCATAGATCTGACCAGACAAATTTCTGTGGAACAAAGAATCCCAGAGAGGATCATCAGTGATAATGGCCCACATTTCAGCTCTACTCTCTTTAAGCAGTTTGCGAGGGAATAGGGTTTTGAACAGTGCACCTCATCACCCAGATATCTGCAATCAAATGGCCTAGCTGAGCGTTGTGTACATGCCATAAAATCGGCTATCAATAAAGCCACTTCAACTGGGCGTGACCTGGACATGTTTTTTTATGTCTTCGAACAACTTTGATGGACCATACAATCCCATTCCTTGGTGAGCTGCTGTACAATAGGAAGTTGGTTGAGAACCTTCCAGTAAGATGTGCTAACCACACCGTACAACAAGAGGAAGTGACAAGTCGCCAATACCAAACCGAACAAAAAAGGTATTATGACCAGTACACCAGAGATCTCCCCAATCTGCAGGTTGGACAGCATGTTCGAATACTGGAGAAGGATGCTGATAAATGATCACTCGCAGTCGTCACACAAGCATATATGGAGCCCAGGTCCTACACGGTGCAGACTCCAATCTCAGGCCTCAATGAGCCCCCACGTTTACCCACCTGTGACCCAACAGGGTTCCATTAGAAGCCTAACACCGAGAGTAGAAGCAGGCCCCATACAAATCCTTCCCATTGAAAGATTAAACACACTGAAAACTCAAAAGCAACATGCTAAACACACCTCACACACAACCACAACAAATGATACAAATCAAGAGAGTAACACCGCTCCTAATCACACATCCCGATCTGGCCGTACAATGAAGCCATCCAAGAGATTTGATGAATGATACCTTCAGTCAGTGTGATTTTGTTAATGATTTGGGAAAAGGGGAAAGTGATGTTATGACCCTAGTAACACTAGAACTCTCTAATTAGGGAGAACTAAGAAAGTGTTCTCTTCCATTCTAGCAGTTCAATAAAGCATGCTCACAGAGGTACATTGAAATCCTATGTCGTGTGTTCGACTTGTCCTTAATGTCTTTAATATTTGTTGAGATACCATAACAACCAGATCACTGGTTTTATAAGCTTCGTTAATTTGACATAGGTTTGCTAGATTTGGGGTTTAAAACGATATTCATTAGTTGAAAATATATTGAGCTAACACGTTCCTGTGAAAACTCACTTGCTTTTGGAAGTGAAGAGGAAAGCGTATCGAAACAAACCGGAGAAAAAAGAGGGTGGCTATTCAAGCCATTCGCTTTTTGGCGTTCGTTCGAATCGCATCTCAATCCACCACATATGTGTGCCCGTCGACTCAGCATGCCTTGGTATTTCTGACTATATAACTCTTTCCTGGTCCCTTGTTGCCTGTTAGTGAAACTCTGTATGAATGAAACTTTTAAATGTTGAAGGAATAGTTTGTCTTTATATTCGAGCTAAAGGTAACCCCTACAAAATGGGCAACCCACTTCTTCCTTACAGTCTTTTCTGACTTCACAGCGTTTTAATTTTGGTAGAATTTTAACTTTTCGGGGCAAATATTTTTGTTTTCTAGTTTCAAATTGTCTCAACTAATAATTTCAGACTAATAATCATTCAAGCATGATTGTTAACCATTCAACGTTTTAATTAAAAGTCAACTTTAAGACTTTAAATTGACGGTTACACTTTTATTTCCAAACGATTAAAAATACAATTTAAGACAATCATTTTTAATCCAAAATTGGCTCGAAAACCAAGCGAGTAAACATCTGTTTTACACGTGTTGAGAGATCTATTGTATTGTATTGATGAGTCATGAAAATAGAGCAGATCGCTATTTGTTTAGTTATGGGTTGTTTGTTTTTTGTTGCTGCTTTTTTTTTTTCGAATATCGAATCGTCCAGTGATTCAAATGACAGTCTGCAAATGGGTTTGTATTTTTATATACACGGAAACGTTTGTTGACCTGGATTTAAATTAGTCAAGTCAAACCAGAAATAAAGCTGCACAAAAATATAAGGAAACAAACGTAAGTTAGTATTTTTAATCTGTTATTATTAACTATTTATTTATCTTCTATTACCTTTAGACATTTATTTTTTTCACAATAAGCAAAATATTACTTACATAATGTCTGGCAGAATTTTGAAGTATGTTATGTAAAAAATAAACATTTGCAAAAATGCAAAGCAATTGGAGCACATTAAAAGGAGTGAAAAAGGTGTAATTCCCTACTTTAGAGGGATAAAACCGATGCGGTCTCTATTTCGAACCATTGTTGAAATTTTACTTTAAAAATAGATACAATTATATTACAAAAATAATCGGATTTAGGTGGTCTAAACTAAACTATAGTCTCTCTCTCTCTTCCACACTCTCTGTCTTTTTATCGTTTTCTCTTTTTCTTTGTCTCAATATAATTTTAATAAAATTTCGAAATTGAGGCAACCTTGTTTTAACGCCCCTAAACTAGGAAAGTATTACACGTTTTATATTATTGGTGTCTATGGGTTCATTTGGTCTGATCTCCTTCCTTTAAGGCTTGAGTAATGTTAAAAGAAACAAAGAAAGAAAGCAGAGATTCGTATCGGGGGAGGGGGGCGTTGTTTTGTTGTTTACATTAAACTGCAGATTATTGTCAATTACCACATTGACAACATAGTGACAGAAAAGGAAATCAAAAAAAAAAATTCATGCACCGAAGGGTGTTCACTTTCATGAGGGGGGGGGGTCAATATTTTTACACCTTCATTGTAAAATGGCCGCTTATTTTATAACCGGTGTAACAGAAATCCATCTCTTAATGTAGAACACTATTTCTGCTGCCATTACTCAGAAATTAGCCTAATTTCTAATTCGGAACTTTATAGAAAGATTGAAGACACAGAAGACAGAGATAAAGGGAAATATGTATTAATATTGTTAAATTAAATAACAATAAAGAAAACCCTTGCAAAACTAATTGAGTTGCGGCTTTAAGAAGTCGAACTAAAAATGAAAATTCTTTAACGTCCAAGAAAATTAGACGGCCCCCTGAATTTCTCAGGTTCCAGTAGTCATATTCAAAATAAGGAGAAATATTCCTTACTTGTTGTCATGACAGGATCATATTCAGAAAGATTAAGGTTTTTTTTTATTCAGCCCGCCAAAATTAAGTGTCTGTTGATTGGTCAAGGAAAATCGTCTTGGCCAATCAAAGGGGAATTTTTAAAACAAGAGGGGTGTCATGGCGGACAAGAAGAGAACCACTCAGGAGAAAGGGAAGCAATCATTTTTTTATATAACTTCAGCTGCACCGGCTATACAATGAGTGCCTATAATGAACTGGATCAATACCTGTCCCAAGACGGGTAGGAACAGTTTTGCACCACTTTTATGTCTCATTACAAAGATTACAATCGAGATACTAAACCTTATGTCTAGAATTCGAATTTTGATAAAAATCCATTGCCTGATTTAACTCAAATGGCTTGAGAAGAAATTGAAATACAGAGGGTGTTGCTTAATTGTTGTCTAATGACTATGAATACATTTAATGCATATCAGAAATATTTGAATTTTCAAATGAGAGGTTGTGCCCATACTATGCCCCCTAAAAACTCTTTAAAATACTCTAAAGAAACAAATGTGGGGTTTATTTATTAATTGATGTCTAATATCTGTTAAAATTTCATAAAAATCGGAGATATCCGAATTTTCACAAAATGTTTTTTTTTTTTTGCGTAAAACTAAATTAAACTAAATATAACCTACACTACCCACCTTTACTCCTAGCTATATTCCAAAATTCATGATGATCGGTTAATTAGTTTAGGAGTGAATCCTGTACATAGGAATATATAAACACATACACATACCTAACTTTATATAAATAGCGATGTTGTGAAAAGATAAAGACTGAAACAGATGAACCGTAATGAAGGTTTTAATAACAAACAATTTTACACATGAAATCAAGTTAAATATGGCAGCATTTCTGATACTTCTCCTCACGGGAAAGGGGAGATAATTTGGTGTCCTTTGTTAATTGTAGTATAGTACCTAATAGAGTATGACTTGTATAATTCATAACAAGAGATAATAATAAAGTAGCTCCTAAAAACTTTTTCTTTTTTTCTTTCGATAATCTTGTAGCCGTTGCATGAGAGATCTATTTTTGTTTATATGTACGCACAATATCTTGCGTTATGTCGAGTTGTAGTTCAGTCAGCGTATTGACGCACAGGCGATTAGCACACCACTGACATGCACACTGGAAACCTACTGATTTCCGCTCAGAGGATTTAGCGCCAAAGACAAATCAGTTCCCAAGTATATTTTGTCAGAGCAAGACGTCTCCTATTTTGTTCTCGTCCTGTGCCAGAACTGGACAGATGAGATCTGTAACTCCAGGATACCACATTCTGTTTGTGACAAAAGCCAGTCGACCTTGCAACTCTTTTATGTTCCAGTGTTCCTTCCAAATAATGTTGATTTATATTTTAATGGAGATGCTTTGTGTTTTTCATGGAAAATGGTGACCCTTTTCTTATTCAATATTCAATTTCAGTCAGATGTGTCCATGTAAAGAAGGGTGAACGTTGTCCCTGTCTTCGGTTTCAAGCACGAAATGAACTAACAAAGCCTCTTTATAACAACAACGAAAAGGGTTTATTCACAAAGGTTAGCTATACCGTTTGGTATAGGTAGAAAGAAACTTGGGCAGTGTCCGATAGAGGAAGAGGAAATTAAGAATTCTTAGAGCTGCCTTAGGCGAAGATAGTATTTGCTGTGAGCGTCTGGGGCAGAAATTATTATATAGCTATGAAAGTTACTTGTAATAGACTTTACACATTTAAAGGCAAGAATTTTCTTTTAAGGTTCAACCAATTTAATTATTTTATTTCAACCTTTTCATTATTATTTTGTAAACTTATAAACATGAATACAAGAAGAGCTATTGGTTTTTATCTCTGATGAAAAAAGAAGGGTTTTCTACATAGGAAAAAAGTTAAATTCCTTGATTTTACTACCAGAGCTTACATTAAACTGTGAGGTTTATTTTTTTATTAAAAAGTTTTTGAAATATTAAAAAAAATCTTTAAATACCTAATATATTTGCTGTTTATTTTAATATGTGATTGAATTTAAGTTATCATCTTATATGAATTAATATATCAAATTAATTTGTAATGAGTAGAGCCTACATCCCCATTGTATGCGGCTTAAGATTGCCTGTGCTATGCATGGAGGCCATGAACACCACAAGATGAGGCAATTTATAACGCAGCTATGTCAACCACTTTAAAAAAGATCAATCGTTTACACTGATGCAAACAGAACGAGACGCTGAAAGTATTAACATCAGTGACAACGACTGAAATGAAATTTCACCTGTTTTCTGCAATGATTGAATGTGTCATAATTACAAGCTATTTCGGCTGAGTAATGATAGATACATTTGATTTAACCAGCAAATCTATTATTGAATGGATTGATAAAGTTGCTCTCGTGTGAATAGAATAGAGTGTGTGATCCCCATGCGTCTTACAGGCAATGCATTTGCAGTATACCAGCAATTGACTTAGAAAAGAAAGGGGGATTTTGCCCTATTTACAGCATCTTCCTTAGACTCATATGCAGCATACATGCAGTTTGTGGCACGTTACTTACACCTGGGTGAAACTGTGGACGTTTTCCTGGTGGATCTGCAGAAGCTTTCTATGGCCTTAAAGCTGTCTCTGTCTATAGGCTTCTCTATCATGTTCAACAGCTTTTACACATTTCTTCCCAAATGGAAGAGATGAATATTTCCCAGATTTTGACCCAAGCAAGAGCTATATTGAAAGATAACTCACCTGAGCACACATTAATTATGGTGGCTGTGGGGCCAGCACGCAAGAAGAAATCCCAAACGAAAAATATGATGGACTCAGTGCAGCAGACAGAAAGCTCCGGACTTTCAACTTTGGAAGAGTGGTTCGTGTCTCTTAATGTGGAGAAATGGATCATGTTTCTCAAGATTGTCTGAGAAAATAGTTATGGGGCAACAATTATGCATCAGCTTCTTTCCCAGACAAGATGTGCCAACCATAAGAATTTCTGATTACTTCTGCCCTATAGTCATCCAGAAGGTGTGTTTGGCATGGCAAAAGCAGACTGTTCATATCGTTACTGTTGGCAATGGAATGCAGATGTATGGAATTGGGTCCATCAGCCTCTGACTGAAAACTGGAAAAAGGGTGAGGGTTATATTTGAGGTGCGGGTGGAGACACATCTTGGTTTCAACCACCTGATTGGGATTGACGCGACAAAAGCTTCGAATATATTTCAAAGTCTGGGCAGATTCAATTTATGGTTGACCAGTTTCTGTATGTGCAGTCACACCAGCCTGATTTTTTAGTAAAATTTAATCGGCAACAAAATGAATATATTGGGTTATGGAAGTGGACAGAGTATTCAATGCTGGCAAAAGTTAAAAGAGGTAGAACAATGGATCAAAAAGGACTGGCTTGCTCTCTGTAACAAACACAAGCTTAGATCCCTAGATTCCACTGATGTCTGTTGTTCAACAAAATAAATCCCAAATGCGCCCTGTAATAGATTACAGACAGCTCAACTATCATGCAGATGCATACACCACAGACGCTGATATTTGTGCCAGCAAACTAAGAGAATGAAGATGATGAGAATCAAATGTTATGTTACTGGATCTCGGATCTGCCTATCTCCAAGGGTGTGTCGAAGAGAAACTCTGACCCAATCAGACCGTTGTTTTTCCAAGGCACAAGGTTGGCATTTGATCTAAAAAAAGAAAAACATTATTTTATTGTGCTTTTTAGTTGACAATTTTTCAACTAAAATAATGGTAAAATATTACTTTCCTTTGCTTTTGTACTTACTTTTAAAAAATTGGTTCCCTGTCTTGTAACTAGAAAATTATGAATTTGAGTTATCACCCTTGGACTTGTTTATAAAGATGGCGACTATATTATTGCGGGTGAATTTTCATTTTAGCATTTGACGTGTACGATTAAATTTCAATCAATTTATTTAGCAAAAAATAAGAAAGTACAACAAGCCATGTAAAGAGACAGCGAGAAGATATTTACATACACATTTACAGACTGAATGTTTGTCCAAGGCCACTGTATACCTGGATAGGGTAGTCTTGTCACGACCTCCTCTGGTAGGCTGTTCCACGGACAAAGAATATTGCCTTTTATCTATTAACATGAAAGTGACGGTTGTACATTTTTTGCAGGTGCTCACAGAGGCTGCACATTGGCACTGGGGTGAAAAACTTGAAGATAACTATGTTGTAGTCATTAGGGAAGCAGTCACGTGGTATGGTGTTTCACAAATTGGAAGCTATTGGAAAGAAATTCTATTCATGGAAGTTCTGTTTGCTATAACTTACTGATTTTAATGTTATTTTTCTTACCAAAACATGATTTAAGTAAAAGTAAGTTGTTTGGAAGTAATGCCGAATCCCATTTCACTCTAAATAATTGAGTGACTGAAATAGGATTTAACCGTAAAGTCGAGTATTATGTGTTCATTTGTGCTCCTGAACCAAAGATAAACAGTATCTATCGGCACTAATGATTCTCTTACTTATGTTTGTTATTGTGTGGACAAGTATTATTCCAAATTTCAGTGAAAACAAACAAGTTGTTTATTTTTTATTTAAGATTTGCAAATTTGTTTAACTTTCAAAGTGAAATAGTTGCCACTCATCTTAACAAAAGAGAAGATAACTCGTGACTAATCAAGTGTTCGACTGAGCTCCAATCTCTGGTACCCCCTTCCCCTGTAAAACATTCACAGTAAGAATTTGTCTAGTTATCACCACTACAAAGAACTTTCCTTTCTTCCTCTGTATTCTTAAAACCAAACAGAACTTCCATGAATAAAGTTTATTTCCAAGAACTTTCAATTTGTGGAACACAATGCCGCATGACTGCTTCCCTGCTGATTACAACATAGTAGTCTTATAGTTAAATGTCAACAAATACTAGTCGAACCATCCTCTTTAATAATCAAATTCTGCCATTTCACCCATCGTTTCTAATCCTCTCATAGTATTGTTCATCATCCAAGTGACACTCGCATTAACCGTGATCCTCGAGTGTTAAAAATAATCATAATTTTTATGATTATATTGGAATTTGTTTGATGATAAAATTGGCGAAAACATTTTCTTCATTAAAACCCCAACATAAACTTGAGCCCGGGATGATGGTCGAGAATGCTGGAACTGTGGTTGAGACACTAAATTTGGTGTTGCCTTATAGTTCAGATGGTAGTCGAAACTTTAAATGCAGATCATAAGACATCATTAAAAATGGTAGCTATTTACGAAATCGTTTCCAAAAGATGAGAACATTCGAAAATCTATTTGTTTATTTTCACCCAAACTTGGAACAGTAGTTGGAATTATTGCATTTATAACATGTCATCATAATATAAAATTCGAATTTTATTTAGTTTTTTTTTTTTAACAAGGATTGCTATGTCAAGAAGTACCGAAATCATTATTCATTTTAATGAACAAGTACTTTTCATGTCAACAGGTGTTTTTCATTTTTGTCGTAAGAGTCTATTATGTTTGAATCTGACCTGACAACGTGGGAGGGGAAAGAGAGGGATAGAGGGATAGAAGTTTTAATTATACTTTGTCCTGAGCAACGCCGGATAGCCCTGCTAGTCTAGTATATAAAAGGTAGTTGTCTGTGTGCGTATGTCCAGCTAAAAGTAAAAAAAACTACAAACAAACACCCAAAAAGTTGGTATATTTATGATCAGCATTGCCCTGGTGAATAATATCTCAAATTTAAAACATTATTCATTCTTTGGAGGGCAGCTGAACCAGGTTTCGTCAGGAGGGGGGGCGGTTTTTCAGTTGTTTTATGTACTAATTTGGAAAAAAATACCGACCCCTTCTCTCAAAGAAGCTATTATATAAAGAAGAGTTGTCTGTATGGGTGTGTGTATGTCCAGAGAGGAGTGGGCTTGGCGAAAAAAACGACGAGGTTAGGGTGGGGGAAAACGAAGGGGCGGGGGGGGGAAGAGACGGATAGGGAGATAGAAGTTTAATAGAAGTATGTGGCACTTTTGTCCCGGGCAACGCCGAGTAGCCCTGCTCGTAAGCAATAAAGAAGGACAACGAAATTGTGAACAGTAAGCAACATTTTCATTAATGTATTAGTAGAATACCCGTTCCAGGATGGGTAAAATGAATTCCCTGAACAGAACAGTTTTGCATCACTTTTATGTCCCCTTATATAGTGATACTCAACCTTATTTCTAGAATTCTTATTCTAATTTGATCAAAATCTATTACATGGGTTTGATTGTAGAAAATGTTTAAAATGTTTAAACTTTAGGGATCTTAAGAAGAAATTAAATTTCAGGAAATCTTGCTTAATTGGATAATGACTATGGATCAAATTCAATGCAAATCTGATGTATTCAAATTTTCAAATGTGCCCATATTATGCCCTCTAAAACGCTTTAAAATGCTCCAAAGAAACTGAAATTTGGGGAATATTTATTAATTGATGTACAATACCTATGGTTAAAATTTCACAAAAAAATGAGATATCTGAATTTTCGCAACGGTTTCCACCCCTCTTTTTACTCCCTTTGCATAAAACTAAAGTAAACTAAATATAGCCCACATTTGAACTGCTTATGACTGTTCCAAAATTCATAATGATCGTTCAATTAGTTTAGAAATGAATCCTGTACATTCAAATATATAAACATACCTAACTTTATAAAAATAGAGATATGCCCCCTATTTATAGGTTGAGCTCGCTGGTAGAGCAGATAACGGTTCCCTCCTCGCGTAAATAATAAATTTCTCTCAGTCACCATAAAGTGTGATGAAAATATATATAAACAGATTGAGTCCATATATAACGCTATAACATGTGAGAGATTAAGGAGATGGGTGATGCCGTCCAACCCTACCAGGTAGGATGCAGCTTGCCAAACTTGAGCCTCGAGTATAAGGATTTGCAACCAAATGCAGACATATAAATAAATATTAGCTTTGTTTGAGTCATGATCAAAAAATATAAGTGAAATAGAAAAATAAGGAAATTATATAATGAATAAATAATTGTCTAATATATAAAATTAAGTCAGTTGGATTCTCAAAGTAAGGCAGCGATAGTTTACTTCCTACAAAATCCATATTTCATTCTGACAAGCAAAAATTTTCTGTCTGTGTTCTTCAAAAACAAAAACTTACTATTCAAATCGATTGCATACTACATTCAACCGGATATTTTTTCAGTAAGATAAATGGCCATTGTCACTTATGTACAGAAGTAGACCACCTCTACAAGATTGCAACGTCTGATTGAGAGCAAACTGATGGTTCAGAAGCCCAGATTTCTTTTATAAGTCTTGCTACAGCTATGATACACAAAACCGCTAGCTTTCGTTTTTACTTATTTATGTTTTTTTGTTTGTCGCTTAGTTGCTGCCATGGAGTCACATGAGGCTGATTAGATCGGCACTCGACAGACAGGCTCTGAAAAATTGCCAGACAGAAATATTGCCAGTGCTTTAGGTTTTCCTTAATGTACCTTGTCCATTTCGTTGTATGCAAATAAAACATAGTAGTCAATAGAAATGTTGTAACTTCGAAGTATCACTATTATTTGTTAAATAGAGTTTGCCTTCAGTTCGTATACACTATTACTTGTTAAATAAAGTTTGCTTTCAGTTTGTATACACTATTATTTGTTAAATAAAGTTTGCTTTTAGTCCGTATACACTATTATTTGTTAAATAGAGTTTGCCTTCAGTTAATCCACTATTGTTTGTTAAATAGAGTTTGCTTTCAGTTCATATACACTATTATTTGTAAAATAGAGTTTGCCTTCAGTTCATCCACCATTATTTGTTAAATAGAGTTTGCCTTCAGTTAATCCACTATTATTTGTTAAATAGTGTTTGCCTTCAGTTCGTATATGCTATTATTAGTTAAATAAAGTTTGCTTTCAGTTCGTATACACTATTATTTGTAAAATAAAGTTTGCTTTCAGTTCGTATACACTATTATTTGTTAAATAAAGTTTTCTTTCAGTCCGTATACACTATTATTTGTTAAATAAAGTTTGCTTTCAGTTTGTATACACTATTATTTTTTAAATAAAGTTTGCCTTCAGTTTGTATACACCCTTGTAGCAGTTACCTCCTCCTTTCAAAACATAACTACACCGGTTTGCCGGTAGGTGGCGCTTTATCACCAACAGGTGGCGCTGTAAAGCGACACCAGAGTTATCTGCCCTTCGGACTATAAAACCCGGGGCAAAACGGAAATTCTCTCTCTCCTTCACAGACCAGCATCGGAGAACAACGCTGGCACCAGCACTCCGTTTCACTCGCCTTTTGGCCTCGACAGGATGACGCTGACACTAGCGTTCCGTCTCACTCTTCTCTGGTCGACAGAACGACGCTAATACACTAGCGTTTCGTCTCACGCTTTTCTTCTCAATGGGCATAACAACTACCAACACACGTGGGCAAACAACGGTAAGAGTTCTCAACTCGTTTTCTTTGTGTTACGGATTTCAAAGACTTTTCCTCTCGCCGGATTCATTCATTTCTTCTTATACCTTTTTCAAGAACTGTTTTTCCATCGACACACATGCATACATCACACACTTCATCATTCCACGTACACACACGTTCAATAAACGTTATTTGAACTACTTCATTTTGTTTGTTAATTATTACTCTGTCTTTGCATGCAACATTGCTTGATTCAACTTTGCACGTTTATAGTCCGGGAACATCACCCACTCGACCGAACATTGGTGACCCGACGTGCAAGCTTTGTTGTATGGGGCAGGGTAATTAATTTCGTACAAAAACAACAAAAAAAATATATCATTTCTCGTTTTTTCTTTCGTGGTGAAACGAATTACGCATCCATCTTTTTCCTTTTTTTTTCTACCCACGTGGTAGAAATATACTAAAAAACAAAAAAAAGAAGCCACCGTCTCCATTTTTCCTGGCCACGCGGAAATACCCAAACAAAGAAAAACAAAACATTTCTCGGCTCTCTCTCTCCGAATATAAAACAAATTACAATTTCATTTTTTCTTCGCTTTCTTTACCCACGTGTCGGAAAATTATATACAAAGAAAAAGACAAACTTTTGCCAATCCTTTTTTTTCTTTTTCGACGAACAAAAGGACCATACAAGACGCCACTTCCTTTGTTTTGAACACGTGGAGATAAAAAGAAAACAAAGGAAAACAAACGCTCACGCTGCCCATCTTTTTCGTGACCACATGTTGATAAAAAAATTTTTAAATTGCCGCCATCTTTTTTCCGGACCACGTGTTGATAAAAAAATTCAAAAAAAAAAAAACGCCATTTTTTATCTCTCGGAAATTCAAACAAAAAAGAAAATACGAAAAATGTTTTTTTTCTTTCTTTTCAACAACAAAGGAAAGAGAAGCCACCATTCTTTCTCTACGTGGAAACTAACATTCAAACAAACTAAAACGAAAACAAAGAACATCATTCCTCGTGTGAAAAAAATTACGACTCCATTTTTTTTTCTTCTTTTTCCTTTCTACCCACGTGTTGGAAATATATACATAAAAGAAAAGAAAACTACAAAACAGAACACACGATGCCAAACTCGAACATCACCAAGCCCCAAGACTTAATACGCGTTGTAAAAAGTCAGGCTCAGCAAGCACCAACATCACCCTTCAAGGGCTACCAACCCTCTTCAACAACTGGACGTTCATTGATAAACAGGAGGACACATCAACTTGAACAACCAACTCTTCCCGGACATTCATCAAACATTTCCGGACATCACTGACGACACTATGGAAGAAATCACACCAGTTTAAAATGAGTACAACTGCACAAGCACGACTAAATACTCAACAACTGGACGTTCGTTGATCAACTGGGGACACATCAACTCGAACGACGCGCACCAGTACAGACCCACTTGTACCTGGACCTGCTAACTCACTTGCAGACATTTGTGCATCTGATTTTGACCATAGCGTACCACCAATCTCAACAACTAGATGTTTGTTCATCAGCTCCACAACACGGACTAATTAACATGAACACCATCAACACCTGCACAGACTCACTTGTGCTCATTCATCAACACCGCACAGACTCACTTGTGCTCATTCATCAACACCTGCACAGACTCACTTGTGCTCATTCATCAACACCGCACAGACTCACTTGTGCTCATTCATCAACACCGCACAGATTCACTTGTGCTCATTCATCAACACCTGCACAGACTCACTTGTGCTCATTCATCAACACCGCACAGACTCACTTGTGCTCATTCATCAACACCGCACAGACTCACTTGTGCTCATTCATCAACACCGCACAGACTCACTTGTGCTCATTCATCAACACCGCACAGACTCACTTGTGCTCATTCATCAACACCTGCACAGACTCACTTGTGCTCATTCATCAACACCGCACAGACTCACTTGTGCTCATTCATCAACACCGCACAGACTCACTTGTGCTCATTCATCAACACCTGCACAGACTCACTTGTGCTCATTCATCAACACCGCACAGATTCACTTGTGCTCATTCATCAACACCTGCACAGACTCACTTGTGCTCATTCATCAACACCGCACAGATTCACTTGTGCTCATTCATCAACAACTGCACAGACTCACTTGTGCTCACTCATCAACACTGCACAGATTCACTTGTGCTCACTCATCAACAACTGCACAGACTCACTTGTGCTCACTCATCAACACTGCACAGATTCACTTGTGCTCACTCATCAACACTGCACAGACTCACTTGTGCTCGCTCATCAACACCGCACAGACCCACTTGTGCTCGCTCATCAACACCGCACAGACCCACTTGTGCTCGCTCATCAACACCGCACAGACCCACTTGTGCTCGCTCATCAACACCGCACAGACCCACTTGTGCTCGCTCATCAACAACCGCGCAGACCCAAGCACCAAACATTCCCGGACAACACTGACAATTCAACGTTCGTTCATCAGCTCCGCATCACGCAGACTAATCAACATGAACAACGCCACCAACAAGTGCAAATTCACTTGCACTCAACATTTTTCGACCGCAAACTCACTTGCACTCGAACTTGATGCAGACCCAATTGCATGCAAACAACACGCAGATCCACATGCGTTACAAACACTCCGCAGACGCACTTGCGATCAATCATTCAATACAGATGCAGAAACAGAAATAAGTAGCGTGCACACTACTTTTTTCTAATCTTCAACAGCAAAACAGACATACCCACAAAGAATGCTTCTCATCTACAACTGTATATATTGAATAATATTTTCAATATTTTTCAATCTGGGGGGGAGTCCTTGTAGCAGTTACCTCCTCCTTTCAAAACATAACTACACCGGTTTGCCGGTAGGTGGCGCTTTATCACCAACAGGTGGCGCTGTAAAGCGACACCAGAGTTATCTGCCCTTCGGACTATAAAACCCGGGGCAAAACGGAAATTCTCTCTCTCCTTCACAGACCAGCATCGGAGAACAACGCTGGCACCAGCACTCCGTTTCACTCGCCTTTTGGCCTCGACAGGATGACGCTGACACTAGCGTTCCGTCTCACTCTTCTCTGGTCGACAGAACGACGCTAATACACTAGCGTTTCGTCTCACGCTTTTCTTCTCAATGGGCATAACAACTACCAACACACGTGGGCAAACAACGGTAAGAGTTCTCAACTCGTTTTCTTTGTGTTACGGATTTCAAAGACTTTTCCTCTCGCCGGATTCATTCATTTCTTCTTATACCTTTTTCAAGAACTGTTTTTCCATTGACACACATGCATACATCACACACTTCATCATTCCACGTACACACACGTTCAATAAACGTTATTTGAACTACTTCATTTTTGTTTATTAATTATTACTCTGTCTTTTGCATGCAACATTGCTTGATTTACTGAACACGTTTATAATCGGGGGAACACGACCCTCGATCCGAACACTATTATTTGTTAAATAAAGTTTGCCTTCAGTCCGTATACACTATTATTTGTTAAATGAAGTTTGCTTTCAGTTCGTATACACTATTATTTGTTAAATAAAGTTTGCCTTCAGTTTGTATACACTATTATTTGTTAAATAGAGTTTGCCTTCAGTTTGTATACACTATTATTTGTTAAATAAAGTTTTCTTTCAGTCCGTATACACTATTATTTGTTAAATAAAGTTTGCTTTCAGTTTGTATACACTATTATTTGTTAAATAAAGTTTGCTTTCAGTTTGTATACACTATTATTTGTTAAATAAAGTTTGCCTTCCGTTCGTATACACAATTAATTGTTTAGTACAGCTTGCCTTTAGGTTGTAGAGTAATTTACTCCTCTCCAGGAGTTAGACACAAGGCCAGTTTTTATCCTACTCCCACAAGTAAGATGTGACCCAAGCTCGGGTCGGAAAGTGGGGGTTGAAAAGCCAGCGCCCGAGAGGTGAGCACTCTGACCATCAAAAATTGCCTGGGCAGGTTGTATCCACTATTATTTGTTAAATAGTGTTTGTAAAGAAGGGGGACGTTGCCCCTCTCTTAGGTTTCAGACACGAAATGAATAAAATAAATGAACTCTTTATAACAACAACGAAAAGGGTTTATTTACAAAGGTTACTTATACCGTTTTGTATCGGAAGTAAGAAACTTGGGCAGTGTCTGAGAGAGGAAAAGGAAATTAAGAGTTCTTAGAGCTGATTTAGGTCTGTCAGCAACTATCTTCAGGCGAAGATAGTATTTGCTGTAGCCTCCAGTGGACAGGGGCAGGAGAGTGTGAAAGAAGTGTTTCCTCGTTGCTTGTCGGTGTCTCTCTAGTGACCGCCTGGAATTCCCAAACAGGCTGAAGTCGTTCTTCATCCGACAATGGGAAGCCATGCGCCCTATGGGCTGATTGGTCAGTGTGTGACCAGCTCACTCAATGGGGGCATTTTTCGGAGGGAGAAAATAGGTATGTTTATGACCGCTACATCACCCCATGCTTAGGCGGAAAGCCAATAGAGAAAAAGGTAGTCATTTGCTAAAAGTAGCAGTTATAAAATACAAATATTTCAATTCAGTTTACAGAATTAAAAAACAAATGTCTTTACTTTTCAGTGAAAAAGTTTTCTTTGCTTAAAACAAGTGTGCAATGTTCATGCTTTTTCTGCAAAAAGTTTTTTTTCTTTTTTTTAAATGTTTATGTATTTTCTGTGAAAATTTATTTTTTGTGGAAAATGTTTATGTCTTTCTGTGAAAAGCAGTAATTGTACAATAGAGTACAAAGACTCAAAAAAGTTCATTCTATCAAGGGAGGCGCGAGAGCGCTCTATCCCTTAATAGACTTTACAAATGGCCTATGTTGGAAATCTCATTTCTTTGATCAATCATAACTCAAAAACACATAGACCAAATTAGTTAAAACTTTGCACAAAATGTTTATTTGATAGGTTCTATAAGTGTGTAGAATTTCAGCATCATTAGTCAAGGCAACCCAGAGATCCAGAAAGTTCAATCATGAAATCATGTTATCTGTGTGTATGTACCACCCTGTATCTCATCAACTATTTGATGGATTCAACTGATTTTTGGCAGAGATAGAGGTTCTAGGGTCTAGTTGATGGCATTTTAATTTCAGTTTACCATATACCTTAGTTTTCCAGAAAATTCCAAAAAACCTTATGAGAAGGCATTGTATTGAGGCATAGCCTTTACAAAAGTAGTGACATTCCATGAAAAATGCCAGTATAATGAAATCATATGCCCTTAATAGGGTTAAGATGAAAATTCATATACACTAAATGTACAAAAGCAAGGAAATTCCCAAATTTTTACACTTTTATTGTCATTAAGGGTATGACTACATATCAACCAAACCATTTCATTATCACATAACTACAGTATAAATCTCTATGCATGAGTGGATGAAGTGTGTGAGGTGTGCTGAAGAAAAATTCCTACCAGTAAAATACATAGCCCTGTTGTGTTCGCATACCCTTAATGACAATAAAAGTGTAAAAATTTGGGAATTTCCTTGCTTTTGTACATTTAGTGTATATGAATTTTCATCTTAACCCTATTAAGGGCATATGATTTCAGTATACTGGCATTTTTCATGGAATATATATAGAGTCTTGCCTATTGTTTTGGGCCAATGTACTCACCGACCACTGCGTGTTGTAGTGACGTAATTGTCTTTTGGAGGTGCATGCATTTTTACTGGTGTAAGAGTGGGTTGATACAATATGTATGTAGGAGGAATATGTGGCTCTTGTGTTTTTGTGTCTAGAAAGGCTCTTTTTACCCTGTCAGTAATCTACAATTTCTTTTTTACCACTGATGTCTAGCGTAAATAATTTGTCAGTGTGTGAAAGCACACGATAAGGACCAGTATAAGGTGGAGTAAGAAGGGCTTTCACAGAGTCTTTTGTAAGAAAAACGTGAGTCCACGTTGAAATGTCTTTAGGGACTGAAGATTTTGTGGTCTGCTGCCTGGGTTCATAGGTGGAAGCTTATTAAATAGCTTGCAGTCTGTCTGTGTACAGAGCTGTATCTGTTGCCGTTAAATCTATCGGGATCAGCATCTGACCCGGTAACAATAGAGGTACTCCATAAACAAGTGCAGAAGCCAAGAAGGAAAATAGTTACATACTCGCTCCATCGCTGTTGATCAGGAGAAGCACACAACGCGGCTTTCAATTGATGATGGAAGCGTTCTATCATTCCGTTAGAAGCTGGATGATAGCTAGTAGTACGAATACGTTTAGTCCCTAAGATCCTGGAGAGTTCCTGGAATATGTGGGATTCAAACTATCCACCACAATCAGTGGTAATAGTTGTGGGAACTCCGAAATGCGATATCCAGCCCGATATAAGGGCTCGCGCTACAGATTCAGCTGAAATGTCTTAGAAGGATGTCTTCAGGCCACCATGTAAAGCGGTCTATACAGGTCAGGAGATAAGTAAATCCTTGACTGACCGGCCATGGTCCAACCAGATCAATGTGAATATGGCTGAACCGAGCGTCTGGAATGCTGAATGTTCCAAGTGGTGCACGGATATGCTTGTGCACCTTTGACTTTTGGCAGGATACGCAGAAACGTGTCCAGGCAGTGATGTCGCATCTAGCCGAAATCAGTTTCACTGTGGCTTTGAGTCTAGGGTGTGCCAAGTTGTGAAGGATATCAAAGACAACCCTGCGATGAGTCAGTGGAACAAAAGGCTGAGGTGAATCTGTTAAGAATTCACAAATGATCTGCATATCCGAAGTGGGCACGGACAAGTATGTGAATTTGTAATTGCAAACTTAGGTGATGACAGATCCAAAATGTCCAGACGTGGCTGGTCTAAAGCAATCTGTTGTATGTCGATATATGAAGGCGGGACAAGGCGTCTGCTGCAGCATTCTGTTCACCAGAGATATGTCAGATATCATAAGTAAATTGCGAAACAAAGTCCAAGTTTCATGAGGAGAATATTTGTCCGGCTTAGCACACAGTACGTATGTAAGCGGACGGTGATTAGTGTAGATCACGAATTGACGGCCTTCAAGTGAATGCTGAAAGTGTTTCACTGCAAGGTACATTGCCAGGAGTTCGTGGCCAAACGTGCTGTAACGTTGTTCTGCCGGTTTCAGTTGTCTCGAAAAGTATTCAAGAGGTTGTAGTTGGCCTTGGTGCTACTTTTGCAACACTGCACCTACAGCTGTGCCCAATGCATCAACGACCAGTGAAAACTGGGCATTGGACACAGGATGTACAAGCAAGGATGTCGTCGCTAATTTTTCCTTCACTTCATTGAAAGTTTTCAGCTGAATATCATTCAGTGAAATCTGCTCATTTTTCTTCTTCCTGTTACGTAACAGGTCAGAAAGAGGAGACAGGAGATCCGCACAGTGTGGGATAAAGTGTCTGTAGTAGTTTAACAGATCTAAGAAGTGCCTTAGTTGGCGAAGTGAAGTGGGTGGTTGAAGGTCTTGCAGAGCCTTAACCTTTTCAGGCAAGGGAGATATGCCTTCAGGGCTGATAATGTGGCCCAAGAAAACTTGTGATGAAGCACTGAAAACGCATTTACCAGGGTTAATCCTCACCTAGTATTGCTGAAACCGTTCGAAGAGTAGGCAGAGATGCGGGACATGTTCCTCAGGTGAGGCACTTGCCACAAGAATGTTGTCTATGTAGTTATAGACGAAGTCAAGATTTCGTACTACTTCGTCCATGAAGCATTGCCACGTTTCGCAAACCAAAAGGCATAGTCTGGAATTCAAACACTCCAAATGGAGTTGTTATCACCGTTTTGGGTATGTCGGCCGGATTCAGTGGAATCTGTTGGTTAGCCTTTACTAAGTCCAATTTTGAGAAGGTCTTACAACCGTGCAGAGACGAAGCAAAGTCCTGTATATGTGGGATTGGGTAACGATTAGATATCGTCATGGAACGCTTCAGGACCACATGCAAAGGGGAAGTCCATAGACTGAACGAGGGGCGTATAATTTTCAGCTGCAGCATATGGGTAAACTCCGCCTTCGCTGCTTTTAGTTTCTCTGCAGGTAAGCGACGAGAGCGTGAAAACACAGGAGCTCCTGTGGTCTACATATAATGTTTTGTTGAGTGAGTTGGTTTGCTAACAACAAAATTCAAGTTAGTTAACTCCGGGTAGGAGTTTAGTAGGGTCTGATATGGGTCATCGGTAGCGCCAATAAAAAATACCAGGCTGATAGATGGGGTGTTTGATTTCAAACCAGAGACGGAAAGTTCCGTATTAGCATCTATCAGCTGATGTCTGCATATGTCCACTAGAAGGTTAAAGTGGTGCAGAAAGTCCGAGCCCAGAATGGGATACGGTGAATCCGCTACAGTAATTACCCACGCAAACCCTCTGCGCAATTCTAAGTCCAAAGAACGAGAAATTTAACCGTACATGGGAATAGGGGAGTGATTTACAGCGACACTGGTGGCTTCTCAGTGAGGAGTTTCAATGGCCAAATATTGCAGGCGGCTCCCGTGTCAACCAAGCAACGTGCATGGGAGATGGAGTCCGTAAGAAAGAGTGCACAATTGTGTAGCTTCAGTGAAGACTGTGTCGTGCTCAGGTCTCCAGATATTAGTTTCCCTGGTTCATAAATTAACAGGGTGTTTTGCAGTCATGTGCATGTGCGCCAAAGTGACTTTCATAAAAGCACAAGCCTGGTTTGTTTGAGTTGCGGAGATGGTGAACGACTTTGGTACCAACGTCGTGGCGATTGTGACCTCCTCGCGCCTAATCTTCTCACCTATCTGGCAAGCCGCTCTATAGCGTCGAGTACAGCCACAGACGTGGCCTGTTGGCTCGTGTCTCTAGCCGTGGCAGATAATGCATAGACTTCAGGCTGTGGCTGAGGGTCAGACGCGGTGGTGAAATCTATCGCTTTATCAGCCGACGAAGCTACTACGTTGACAGAGCTCATCTCCATCATTGGTGCCAGAATTGCTTTGACTTTCAGTGGCCTCCTTGAAAAGAAAAGCTGCTTTATCAGCTGGGGCTTCTTCTGCCAGCTCTCTCATTCTATGGAGCAATTCGCTGGGCATGTGGTCCCCTAAAAGTTTGTCATGCACCAACGTTTGGAAACGTTTTTCCGCTGAGAGCGATGTCTGGACCAGGACCTCCCGCTTAATACTGTCATAAGTGGAACCACAGAGGGTGTCAGTTATCAAGTCTTTGACAACTGGTGTCAATGACGCAGGGAATGCACTAAATGATATATGCAATTGCCGTTGCTCAGCGATCTTATATTCAGCGAAATACGACTCGAGTTGGGCGAACCAAACTCGAACGTCGCTGGCAAAGGCAGGTAATGTGCTGCCCATTTTTTTTTATATTTATTTAATATGCAACGACAACAGACCAAAAAATCAAAATTCGAAAAATGGGGAAAACACTATCAGAGAAACACGTTTGAGAAAAAACTGAAAGGGAAAATATGTATGTGTGTTGAGAGCCAAACAAGAATAAATAATAAATTATATATTTATATATATACATACGTTTTTTGCAGAGGCATTTAAAAAAAAAATTGTAAAAGTTTTTCTTTTTTTTTTCTTTTTTGACGTGGTTGTTTATACATCTGAGGAGACCTAAGTAAGGGGTCGAAATAAGTTATAATGTATACAACCTTAATGTGTGTATAGTTTTTTCTTTTTTATAATTCTGTTTTGCTCTGTTTAAATTACATTGAGCTCTGTTATTCAGATTCTCAACACAAAATTGAAATCTACACACATATATATATATATATATATATATATATATATATATATATATATATATATATATATATGTTCTCGGTGTTTAAAAGAAATTTCCTTTTTTTCCTTTTTTTTTTTTTTTAGCTTTTAAAGAAAAACAAAAAGTGTTTCGGAAGTTTCCGAGTTCAAAAACTTGTTTTCTTTCTTTTTTTTTTACAAGAGTTACGAACCCTTTCGCTGCTGAAATAACTTTTGACAGTTTTTTTTTTTCTCTTTTTTAAAATTCAGTTTCGTGCCGTTTTTTCAGTCGGGAATCACCATTGTTTAAAAGGGGAACGTTATCCCTCTCTTAGGTTTCAGACACGAAATGAATTAACAAAACCTCTTTATAATAACAACGAAAAGGGTTTTATTGACAACGGTTACCTATACCGTTTGATATAGGTAGAAAGAAATGTTGACAGTCTCCGAGAGAGGAAATTAAGGGTTCTTAGAGTTGCCTGAGGTCTGTTAGCAACTATCTTCAGGCGAAGATAGTATTTGCTGTTAGCGTCCAGTAAAAGAAGTGTTTCCTCGTTGCTTGCCGGGGTCTCTCTGGTGACCGCCTGGAATTCCCTAAGGGGCTGAAGTAGGTCCTCATGTAGTTCCTACCTGTTTGCCTTTAGTTCGTATCTACTATTATTTTTTAAATACAGTTTGCCTTTGTGGGGGATGCTAACGCATTCTATTCCTCTTAAATATTGAAGAAAAACGAGCAAGAAAACGTCAACATTCAACACAAATGAAGGGCAAATAAAATATCCAATATTCAAACATTTATAAGAACAACAACAATTTATTTTGCATTTTTACACATAAAAATTATGTTCCATATTTGACGAAAGTCTTTTAGCGTCTTTCGGATAAATGTCTCTTTGACGGCTTGAAAGAAATAAGTGTCTTTTTGTTATTTAAAGCAATGTCTCTTTAAATAAGTTTTGTATGGAGAAAAACGCACGTGTGTGTGTGTGTGCGTGTGTACGTGTGTAATTGAAAAGAGAGAAAGAAAATGCCAAGCTTACTATGAGTGTCCAGCAGTCAGAAAAGGGGAGAAGGAATGATTTGACGCGACAGGTAGTCGTCGCATCTCTTGCGAGTGGCCGATGGAGCGAAACAATTCTCCCTGTTGTGTCTGAAGAAATTCTGGAGCAAAGAGACCGGATCCGTCGCAAACGACGTTTATATATGTCCTAATCAGCAGGGGCAGTGACCGGAAACATATGATCCCTATTTTGGCGTTTTCTGCGGGGTGTTGAAAAACGCCTGTCGACTGCTGTTGAAAGGTGAATTCCATAAAACCCCCCTCAGATTGAAAAATATTGAAAGAAAAAAAAATATTTTCAATATGTAACATATTGTTTCAAGTTGGCAGGCCAATTTACTCTCCTGCCGGATTTTGTCCTTAGCTTCGGTGTAGGTGGTGTGCTGCTTATTGTAGTATCTTGTTCGCACACGTCAGTGTCTTGTGAAAGTGTGAGGTGTTCCGACACGCTATTCTTCGATAGATCCAAATATGCCGGTTTTAACCTGTCTATGGCAACCGTATCTTGTTTTCCATTTTTCATAATAGTGAAATACTTTGATTTCCTCTCGACTACTTTGAAAGGTCCTGAATATGTAGCACAAAGAGGTTTTTTTACTGCATCTATGCGTACAAAAACATATTCGCAGTTGTTGAGGTCTTTTGGGATGTAAATTTCTTTTGTCTGGGTCCTTGTAGGTGTAAAAACCAAATCATTCATCCTTTGCTTAAAATTTTGAACAAAGTTTGTAGTTGGTTGAAAATGATTTGTTTTCTCACAAAATTGGCCAGGCAATGTCAGTGTGGTCCCAAAAACCATTTCGGATGATGTGCACCCTAAATCTTGTTTCAACACATTTCTGATGGACAACAAAACCAAAGGGATGTTTTCTAACCATGTTCCGGAATCGTTATTTGCTGTCAGAGCTGCTTTCAGTTGTCTATGGAAACGCTCGACCATTCCGTTCGCACAAGGATGATAAGCCGTAGTGGTTATGTGTTTCACTCCCAAAAGTTTTGTGAACTCTTTGAAAAGTGTTGATTGAAATTGTGCGCCGCGATCTGTTGTTATTACAGATGGACAACCAAAATTAGCTATCCAATCCTGCAATATTGCTTTCGCGACGGAATGTGCGGATGTATCACGCAAAGGAGTTACGACAGGCCATCTGGTAAATCTGTCGATTATTGTCAGTAGATATTGGTGGCCCTTTGCTTCTGGTAGTGGTCCAACTATGTCGATGTGTAAGTTGGTGAATCTACCATCTGGGTGAATAAATTGTCCAGGAGGAGATTTTGTATGTCTGCCTACCTTGCTAGTTTGGCATTTTAAACATACTTTAGTCCAGTCAGTTATGTCTCTATGCATTTTAGGCCATACAAAACGATCACTAATTAATTTTTTTGTAGCTCGTCTGCCTGGGTGTGACAAGTTGTGAAAATGTTGGAAAACTTTTTGTCTTAGTGAAGGTGGTATGTATGGTCTGGAATAGCCTGTGCTCGTGTCGCATAGAAATGTTTCTGATCCGAAAGGGACTGGTTGTGCCTTTAATTTTAAGGAAGTGTTCTTTTTTACTTCGTCTAATGTCACATCATTTCGCTGTTCTACTGCGATTAGATCGAAGTTGAGTGTTTCCGAATTTATGGCATGAATAGTGGAACGTGACAAAGTATCTGCTACAATGTTATCTGTACCCTTGATGTATTGGATATCCGATGTAAATTGGGCTATATAGTCCAGTTGTCGGGTATCTCGTGGTGTATATCTTTCCATGCTTGTGTGTAAGGCGTATGTGAGGGGTTTGTGATCTGTGAAAACTGTAAAGTCTCGACCCTCGAGAAGATGCCGAAAATGTTTGATCGAGAGATAGATCGCAAGTAATTCCCTGGAGAAAGCGCTGTATTTTTGCTGTGCGTTATTCAATTTCACAGAAAAGAAAGAAATTGGTCTTTCTGTACCGTTTTGAAACTGGTGTAGAACTGATCCAATCGAATCTGAAGAAGCGTCCGTAGTCAGTGTGAGTAGTGAATTATCCTCATCACGGATGTAGGAAAGCTTTGTGAAATCTGCTAGTGCTTTCTTCGAGTTTTTAAATGCGATCAATGCTTCCCTTTCTACTGCAATTGTTGCATTTTTCTTTTTTTGTTTGCGCAGTAAATTTGTGAGTGGGGTTAATATCTTTGCGCAACCTGGAATAAATCTGCGGTAATAATTGATAAGACCGAGGTATCTTCTCAGTTGTCGTAATGTTGTTGGTTGTGGAAACTGCTGTATCACTCCCACTTTTTCTGGTATGGGCGCAATACCTTGCTCATCGACTACATGACCCAAGAATGTCAGTTGAGGAACTGTAAAAACACATTTGTTCACGTTGATTTTTAAACCAAAATGTGCCAGTCTCTCAAAAACCTGTTCTAGGTGTTCATGATGTTCCTGCATACTTCGACTACCGATGAGAACATCATCGATGTATGCAAAGGCAAATGGTAATCCTCTCAAAACTTCGTCTATTAGTCTCTGGAAACTTTGAGCTGCGTTACGTAATCCAAAAGGCATTCTTGTGAATTCGTATAGGCCGAAAGGAGTAGTGATTGCTGTTTTTTCTATGTCATCTTCCACCACTGGAATCTGATAGTATGCTTTGACCAAATCAAGTTTGGTAAAAAGTTTAGTTCCTTGCAGACCTATGGCAAAATCGTGGATGTGTGGAATAGGATATCTGTCAGGAACTGTTTTAGCATTGAGGTGTCGAAAATCTCCACAAGGCCGCCAAGCCCCTGAATCTGGTTTTGGTACCATGTGTAGTGGCGAAGAGTATGGGCTACTTGATGGGCGGATGATTCCTAACTTTAGCATGTGTTGAAATTCGTCTTTTGCTATTTTGCACTTATCCGGGTGTAGTCTGCGTGGAGATGCATGAGTTGGTGGTCCGGAAGTCTTAATGTGGTGTTTAGCAGAATGGCGAATTTCATCCGTGTGCTTCAAAGGAGTCATTATGGATGGAAATTTTTTAAACAGTTCCTGTAAATCACTGTTAGTTGGTAAAGTACAGCTGATTCCTGTCGATTTGTACACTGATGTTATTCCTTTCATCGACAACTGTGTTTCATTGTCGATGAGACAGTGTGTATACATGTTTACCGATAGACGAAAATGAGATAAAAAGTCTGCCCCGAGAATGGGTGTTTTTACTTGGGCTCGTGTAAAAATCCATGAAAAAGGTCGTCGCAGTCCCAAATTTAATGTTAGTGATGTCTCACCGAAGGTTTGGATTTTTGATCCGTTTGCTGCTTGCAACGTGTATTCTGATGGTGTAGACTTGCTGTTGGGTTCTGGTGGTATTACACTTATTTGTGCACCTGTGTCGACTAAAAAATGATATCCGGTATTTCTATCCCGGATGTAAAATAGACGACTAATTTGTTTGATTCCAGCAGTTAATGTCGTCTTTAATCGCTGCTGGAGCGTCCGTTTCCCGCCTGAGTCTGGTCAACATTGAAATTGCATGGTTTTATGCATTTCCTCGCCTTTTTTCCAAAATTGAGATGATACCAGCAGGTATTGTGCGTTTGTCCCCATCTGGAGAAGGAATTTGACCGGCTCCGGCGATTCCTATGTGGAGAATAGGAATTGTCTCTGAAACGTCTCCGAGGTCGGTAAAATTGTTCTTGGTTGTTAAGGAGACTCTGGACCTTGAGTGTTAATTCTGACATGTTTTTTTCAAGCCTGGCTACAATGTCAGGTGTGTCTGTTTTTAGTGTCGGCACTGAAGACGCATACACGTTCTTTTCTGGGTTGTTACTTTCGTGTATTTTGTCAGCTACTTCTGCAAGTTTCTCCAAATTCAAGTCGTCCGGTAGTGATGCCAAAATTTGTGTAGTGTGGGCCTGGAGCTTGTCTGTCCATAACTTTTTTAGAACCGTGTCGGACATTGTATTTGATCCCAACAATGTGCGCATTTTTCTTAAAAGTTGAGATGGTTTCATGTCTCCTAAATTCAGGTTGTTGAAAAGGTCATGGAGTCGCCTTTCGTTCGATTTGCCTGTTCGTCTTATTATGGCTTCCTTCAAAATGTCGTATGGTTTTTCCAGCGGCATGTGGTCTAAAAGGTCTACAACTTCTGTAGCTACGTCTGCTGGTAGTTTTTCTACCACGTACACGTATTTTGAATTTTGCGAAGTAATCTTTTTCGCCGTAAAAATTGCATTCAGCTGAGAAAACCACGTTTGTACGTTTGTAGGGTTGTATGTTGGCAAATTCACAGTCAGTGTACATTCTGTAGGGTCGCTAAAAGCCATTGCTGTTTGAATACTGGAATCTTATTAAATAAATGTTCAACGGGGTCACCAAATTGTAGGGGGATGCTAACGCATTCTATTCCTCTTAAATATTGAAGAAAAACGAGCAAGAAAACGTCAACATTCAACACAAATGAAGGGCAAATAAAATATCCAATATTCAAACATTTATAAGAACAACAACAATTTATTTTGCATTTTTACACATAAAAATTATGTTCCATATTTGACGAAAGTCTTTTAGCGTCTTTCGGATAAATGTCTCTTTGGCGGCTTGAAAGAAATAAGTGTCTTTTTGTTATTTAAAGCAATGTCTCTTTAAATAAGTTTTGTATGGAGAAAAACGCACGTGTGTGTGTGTGTGTGCGTGTGTGCGTGTGTACGTGTGTAATTGAAAAGAGAGAAAGAAAATGCCAAGCTTACTATGAGTGTCCAGCAGTCAGAAAAGGGGAGAAGGAATGATTTGACGCGACAGGTAGTCGTCGCATCTCTTGCGAGTGGCCGATGGAGCGAAACAATTCTCCCTGTTGTGTCTGAAGAAATTCTGGAGCAAAGAGACCGGATCCGTCGCAAACGACGTTTATATATGTCCTAATCAGCAGGGGCAGTGACCGGAAACATATGATCCCTATTTTGGCGTTTTCTGCGGGGTGTTGAAAAACGCCTGTCGACTGCTGTTGAAAGGTGAATTCCATACCTTCAGTTCGTATACTGTATTTGTTAAGTAGTTTTCGCTCAGTTCGTATTCAAAATTATTTGTAAAATAGAGGTTTCCTTCAATTAGTATCCACTATTCATTTTTAAATAGAGTTTGCCTTCTGTTCTTATTAACTATTATTTGTTAAATACAGTTTGCCATCTGTGCAGGTCCACAGGGAAAACGAGGGAGGGTTGCACCGTGTATTGTCCATCAGGAATTGAACACAGAGTGTTCCAGTTGCAAAATGGAAGCATGTAACTTTTTTCACGTGACGAGAGATCACGTATGCAAATGAGGCTTGCTTTGCATGGACTGATTCTCGTTGTGATAAAAAGCATAGACACTTTGCTCCACAATTCTGTGATATTTTTATTGCGAAATAAATATCTTGGTGGAGAAAAGTTTGTCTGTTACGTTACGTTATTCTTGGTGGAGATAAGTTTGTCTGTTACGTTACGTTATTCTTGGTGGAGATAAGTTTGTCTGTTACGTTACGTTATTCTTGGTGGAGATAAGTTTGTCTGTTACGTTACGTTATTCTTGGTGGAGATAAGTTTGTCTGTTACGTTACGTTATTCTTGGTGGAGATAAGTTTGTCTGTTACGTTACGTTATTCTTGGTGGAGATAAGTTTGTCTGTTACGTTACGTTATTCTTGGTGGAGATAAGTTTGTCTGTTACGTTACGTTATTCTTGGTGGAGATACGTTTGTCTGTTACGTTACGTTATTCTTGGTGGAGATAAGTTTGTCTGTTACGTTACGTTATTCTTGGTGGAGATAAGTTTGTCTGTTACGTTACGTTATTCTTGGTGGAGATAAGTTTGTCTGTTACGTTATTCTTGGTAGAGAAAAGTTTGTCTGTTACGTTATTCTTGGTGGAGATAAGTTTGTCTGTTACGTTATTCTTGTCGGTGTGTACCTCTTTTTTGCGAGTTTTGTTAAAAGTTGTTATTGTTATTCCTACCCGTTATTATTGTTGTTATTATTCAGTCTTTCTTTTTTAGAGCCGAATTATTTTGGACGTTTAAAACTATTTCTTTTTTTTTCTCTTTTTTTTTTTGTTGTTTCCCTCATCGGCCATGGCAGCCCCATGCCCTGTGCCAAGGGAAAATAAGACTAAGGAAATGGGGTCGCTACCTTCCCCCCAAACTGGGACGTCGGGCTGGACCAAACCCCCGGCATTTAACATCAATCTCGAAGAATTCTGAGCGAAAATGGAAAATTATAAAAGTAAAATTACTGACACGGACTCATTATTGATCTGCCAAATTTGGAAGATATACAAAGAAAGACACTTTGCTCCGGGGACTTCTGTAGAAAACGTAACTGCCCCCGTCAAAGGAAAGAGGAGAAAAAAAAAAAACTCTTCTACCCTGGTGAAGATATATGTAGAATTTCAGCAGAGGTTATCACCAAGGCGAAGGGACATCACTTCGCTGATTTGAAGAGGATGCTCTCTTTTACGGAGGTGGGGGACAAGTCCATTGAAAATTCCTACAACTTTCTCAAATGCCTCTCGAGTACTGACTGTTGTACGCCCTCGTGATGATGCAAAGGCTCTATGGTGAATGCTAGAGGAGGCAAACCTCACTTTTGACATCTACCCACAATTAGCTAGTCATAAAGACCCAAATTTAAGAAGTTTAAGAACATCATGTCATGGGAGGGTCCCCATACTTTTACACCCCCTCCTTGTATAGGGCAGCAAAATTAATATTCCCCCTTAATGTCGGCAGCTTGTCCCAATATGACCTCATCAACACTGCGATGGCCACTTATTCTATGGGAAAGGCAGTCGGCACTTTGACCCAATTAATGTTCGTTGGAGAAACTCTACCCTAAGATACTACAATGGCACTCTTTCTAGCAAGTGTGAATATCCGGGTTTGAGGGCCGGTTCTCGAAAATTGCGATTATGGCAGAACCTTCAAAGCCTTGGGGTGGATGTATGCTGTGTTCAGGAAACTCACTTAATGCAATGTGATTATTTGAATGCGTTGTCTAGGAATTTTCATGTCTATTCAGTGTACTTCAATTCTAACTCTAGAGGGGTTTCCTGGCTAGTGAAACGAACTTTAGATGCATCGTGTGACCCTTGTTTCATGGATTTGGAAGGAAGGCGCCTGGAAGGGTGTACCCCTACAGCAACCCTTCAGCTGGACTGACGGGCCTAGCAAGATACTCGGCGCCTGGTTTGGTCCTGATCTTCAGCTGGACAAAAATTAGTCGGAAGTATCGAAAGCTATTTGGGCCGCTGCTGCTCTGTGGATCCGTAGAAATCTTTCATTAAAGGGAAGATCGGAAGTATGTGTTTCACACCTCTACCCGATCATCTTATATCATCTATCAGTGCTTTCAATCCCGTCGGATACACTGCTTGAATTGCAGGTGGCTCTTTTCAAGTTTGTTATGGCTTGGTAGATCCCCTACGGTCCGTTGCGAGATCTGTTATCTACATCATTCTGAGGGTGGTCTGGGTATGCCAAGTTGAGATTCGTCAACATACGCTTCGGCTATACTACCTGGATCGAATGTGTACACCAGTTGAGGGAAACGGTAGCTTCTGGAAGGAAGACACTAAGAAAGCCTTTCCAGCTTTGAAAAGTGTGCACTTGGATGAGGTTGCCTCAAGGCAAGTGCTCCTTTTATTGCGAGTGTCGACGGGCCTTGAAGTTACGCTTACGGGTAAAGGAAAGCCTCTCTGACACCCAGCTGTTATCTCGAAAGGCATTGTATCGGGTTATGGTGAGGTGATCTGTTCGAGATGAGAAGATTGAGAGGCTTGGTTTGTCGAGGTGGGAGCTACGCTCAATCTGGCCTTGGCCTGGGCTAAAGTGCTTCGATAATGACGAGGCATCTTTGGCCTGGCTGATTATTAGAAATGCTCTCTGGATCGGCAAAAGGCTTAATGCAGTTGGCATTAAGGCTTCGCCTATTTGTCTCTGTTGCGGTGATGAAGACGAGACTGTTAGTCACGCCTTTGTTTATTGCCACATCGTTGTGCCGCTGATTAAGTTAGTTGCAGGTCTCATGGTCTGCAAACTGAATGTAACGTCTTTCGAACTCGAACCTAATAATATATGTAGCAATTGGGCTCCGACAAATGATAGGCAAAGACGTTTTGTGTTTTATCACTTACTAGCATTGTTAAGAAGTGTGATATGGCAGACACATACGAAAGTTGTCTACGAAGGTGAGACCTTCGCTGCTCCCGACCTTATTCGAATTTTCAAATATCGTCTGAAGATTCGTATTAGGGCCAAGAAGGTGAAACACCCTTCGGCAGATTTTGGTGAAAGGTGGGGTACAATTGCACGATTGTGTCGAGTGAGAGGGGCTAGACTTCAGTGGTATTTGGACGTGCCTTAGACAAAGGATTTTGGGTTACTCCAACAGACGTTGATCATATCCTGTTTAAGGCTAGATCATGCGACTTGTTTTGATCATCATTTAGTTCATAACTTAGTGCATCAATGATTTCATTAGGCCCCTGCTTTATTTTTCGTCCTTGCCCCACACCCGTTTTATTTTTTGTTTTTTTTCTCCCCAATTTAAGTTTTTTTAATTCCCCAAACATTTCCCCAATTAGGTGACAGATAGCCTGATTTGCCAGAGATGTGGGTCACCTTTCGAGATTTTCGGAGAAGTGGTGATAATAAAGCGTTCAGGCCTGCATCATGTTTCGACTGGCAAATCTGCATATCTGCCACAAGCTTAGAAATGGGGGATCCTTATACTAACACTGGGGCTTTTTTGTTTATTATTCATTGTAGATGATTGTCTTCATTTTTATTACCCAAATCCCCCATTGCACATTATATAATTGTGGGTTTTAAGTGGTATAAATTATTTTGGTGCATGAATGCAGTATGAATGTGGTATTTTGGTGAATGATGATCACGAATGAAACTAACAAAGTTAGGACAGTTAGAATATGTTAGTGAAGACCGATCTTTACCCACCCCCTTTTTTGGCCTTGTGCCACATTTTTGTGATAATTTTTATTGCGAAATAAATATCCTGGTGGAGAAAGTTTGAGTAAGCATCGTCTTGAAAGCGTTCGTATTTTTGCATTGCATTTGTTATTTTTTGGATTGTTACCTCTGTTGCTGTTGTTATTGTTGCTGTTGTTATTGTTGCTGTTGTTATTGTTGCTGTTGTTGTTTTGGACTTTGTTTTCGTGGAGCCGCATTATTTTTTTTACCACGTTTTTTTTTCTTTTTTTTTTCATTATCAGTTTTTGATAACTTGTTATGGCGATGGCTGCTAGTAGCCTGAAGCCTGTTGACATTATGGATGTTACCGAGGAAGAAGAGGAGGGGCTGCTGAGGCTACACCTGGATGTTCTGATAGGAGCAAGCCTCCTAAAGTCATTATTAATGTTAAAGATTATATTGAGAAAGCCAAAAAGTGCCATCATTTAGTCACAGAAACGGGACTAATTGTAGATATTCCTAAACTCGAAGAAATTAAGAAAAGAAACATCGTTATGTTTGTTGTTGACAAAAAACAAAAACAGTTATCAGATCGTCAACAGATTTGATCTGTAAATTATTAGCAATGGCAGGTTATCGACCACAACGACTAATCCGTTGTAAACACTGTAAGAATAGAGGATTTGTTATCCCCTATCTTAATTTAACACACGAAATGAATTAAAGAAATAAACGAAACCTTTTATACAACAACAAACGAAAGGGGTTTATTCGTATATTTGAGGTTACCTATACCGTTTGGTATAGGTAGAAAGAAACTTAGGACAGTGTCCGAAAGAAGAAATTCAAATATCTTCAGGCGAAGATAACAGGCGCCGTGAGCATCCAGTGGACAAGGAGGCAGGAGAGAGGCTGAGGTGATCCTTCCTGGCTGGTGCCAGGGTACCGTCTGCGCATCGTCTGCCTTATCCTAAGGGAGCTCAAGTAGTCCCTTAGGGAATTAATGATATCAATGCGCCCTGAAAGCTGATTGGCCAAACTAGCTCACAGAGACACTGATACGCATTACAAAGTAAATCTGTGACTGCTACAACACTTGGAATACACTCTTCCCAAACGAAGAAACTTGTCTTAAACTTTCTCAGACAAAAATAATTACCAAAGACTACATTCTGCAAACGGAATATATGGGGAAGAGGAGGGCAACTGTGCCCATTTTCAACGTTCCATTTCACGTGGACGGTGAACCCTTAGGAGTTTATTTCCTTAAGTACGGAAACAGCACGTTCGTAACTTGGGATGAGCAACCAGGGATATGGACATTTGAGATATTACTAGATAAGGCAGCATTTGACAACATACCATACTATATGCAAATAGGGGAAGAAAAGCTCTCTATAATTGTGGCCAGAAGGAGACCTGTTTGTTGATCTTGTTAGGAAATCGGTCATCTCACTTTTTAATGCCCTCTAAGAAAACCCACAATCAAGAAGACTGGAGTAGGCCAACATCTAGGAGTGCCGATGACCCAAAGAGTGAGTATGCCAATAAAATCCCCCCCCCCCCCACCGAAGTCAACCAAAGAAGACTATCCTGTACTCCCTGATTTGAGTAAACTGGAAGACCGTGACCAAAACGAATGGGTATTGGTCCAGGGAAAAAAGACACCTGGTCTGTTAGCCCTGGATCAGATGAGGGAGGAAGAAATGTTATCCAAAGATCCGGGAAAGGATAAATATGTGGAGGTGCGGTGATCTAAAAAGAAACTGGATCAAGGAAAAGTAGCAGAAAGACCAAAACCTTCACAAAATACAACCCCGCAGTCACCCGCCAAATCACTGTCTCAAAAAGCAAGCCCTCAGCCCTCCCCTAAAACAAAGTCACCCCCATCCATTTCAACACTGACCAAAAGTTCACCCTCGAAAGCAATACCCCACCGATCATAGCATCCTTGAAAGAGAGAGAATACAAACTTATACCGCTAAGTCCGATGAAAAAAGTTAAATCCGTCTCTTTTCCGAAGCCTTCCCCTTTCGTCTCCCCACAAAACACCCCCAAAAGTACTCCCCCTGCCTCCCCTGCAACACCGGAAAAGCTTCCTCCTACCTCACCCTTGCTGCAAAACAGAAATAACACTCCCTCCCACTCCCCAATGAAAGAAGATATGCCACCTCCCCTTCCCCCTTCTTCACTAAGTCAAAAAAGGAATAGAAGTCCCTCCCTAGAAAGAGGAAGAAAAAAACAGCTTTTCTTCCTGGAAAAGACATCTGCATAGTCAGTGAAACACAAGATTAAACTGTTAAACATAAAAAATAAGCGAAAAAATTAATATTAACAGTAATAAGAAAAAGAGAGGAAGTGAACTGACTTCGGCAAATGCTAGAAGGGGCTAATGAAAATTTTAATCTATCCCCTCCCATAGCCATTTTAAGATCCATTCAATTAAAATGTTTAAGAAAAGATTGTGTTGGGAGGGTCCCTGTTCTTTTGCACCCTTCCCTTTATAGAATAGCCAAACTAACATACCCCTTGGATGTTGATGGCATCTCCCAGGACGGGCAAATTAATATTCAGATGGCCACACATTCTTTTGGGAAAGTTATCGACATCCTGACACCATCGATGTTCGTTTCTGGAACCCAACCCTAAGATATCTCAATGGCTCTCTATCTAGCTAGTTTAAATGTCCGTGGGCCGACTCTTATAAATTTCGAGTTGCTACAGACCTTCAGCACCTTGGAGTGAATATATGTTTTTTCAGGAAGCCCACTTAATTCCAGGTGACCATTTGGGTGTGCTGGCTAGGGGTTTTCACTTCTATTCAGCGTACTTTGATTTTCACTCAAGGGGTGTTTCCTGGCTAGTAAGTAAGTCTTTAGATGCGTCGTGTGACTCTTGTTTCATGGATCCGGAAGGAAGGCTGTGCGTTCTGGATATTACCATAAAAGATAAGCCATTTCGACTCATTGGAGTTTATGCACCCAATAACCATACTGAGCTTGGTTCCTTTTTTCGACGGATCGAGCAGTTCATATATACAAATCGGACGGTCATTTTAGCGGGAGACTGGAACACGGTCATGGATCCCGATATAGATCGTAATCGGGCTAGGGGAACTAACCAAGATCGGAATGCTAAGGCATTTCGGGACTTTCTCGATAAGTTTGATCTTATCGATAAATTCCGGAATGAAAAGCCCCATGATAGAGTATGAACTTGGACATGTAGACGTGGCTCCGGTCCAATACAACTTGCGAGTTATATTGACCGGTTCTTAATTAGGAGAGTCGACGTAGAATTATTAGAATGTCCAAGTTTTCATAATATAGTTTACTCGGATCATAGACTTGTTCGGTTCCGTGTAAACTTAGATAGACCTAGGCCTAGATTAGCTGGGTACTGGAAGCTCAATACTTCCTTGTTCAATGTGAAGGGCTACAAGGACCAGCTATTACTAACCTTACAGCGAGAATTGACAGAGGCTGTAATTGGGAATAGGAAGTGGGTTCACTTTAAGAAGGTAATTAGGTCCCTTACTGCCGATTTTAGCTGACGACTCAATCTAACAACTAGGACAGCTAAAGTGGCACTAAAATCTAGATTAGATCGGGTGGTAGATCGGGTGATAGTGCTAAAGTTACTATAATTAAGGCGAAGCTGCCCTCCTTGGCTATCCAATATCCAAGAACACCAAGCTTTAGTAATTAGGGCTAGGTTAAAGAGAATGCCTCAGGAGGCAACAAATATGGCCGCTGAATTGCGTGCAGAGGAACGTCGACAAGCTGATGATCGTCATATCGCACGTGTTTCATTGCCGGATGGGCGTCTCATGACCACAAACGATGGTATTCTGGAGGCGTTTCGACCCCTATTTAGCTGACTTTTCTCGTCTCGAGGCGACCAAAGCAGCTAGGTGCATAACAGAGGAAGAAGTTCAGGAAGCCTTAAAGTGGGTCGGCCTTAATAAGTCTCCTGGGATCGATGGTTTGCCTTACGAGGTGTATTTAGTTATGTTGCACATTTTTGTTCCCTTGCGGACAGTTTTATTTAACTTGTGGTTTAGGAATTGGACTATTCCCCAATACTTGACCATGGGTATAGTGAAGTTGTTACGCAAAAGCAAAAACGGTGGGGATGGGTTAGATAATTTTCGCTTGTTTTAGCTGGTCTAATCAGCCCTGAACAGACTTGTGCTGTACAGGGTCGGACCATTCAAGATAATTTGCATTTGATACACTTGATCATTGAGAAAGTCGACACTGAAGTCGCGTTGATCAATTTAGATCAGTTCAAACATTCGATAGGGTGGACCATCGTTATTTGGAGGCTGTTTTGTCTGCGGCCGGTTTTGGCCTGCAATTTCACTCTTGGATTCGCTTTTTGTATGCAAACCCCGGTGTGCTGGTGGAAGTGAATGGTCTGAGGTCTGAGCCTTTCAGATTATCTAGATCTCTTTGTCAGAGATGTCCGCTTTCACCGATGCTCTATGTACTTGTGTTGGAACTCATCCTTCACAGGTTAAGGGTGAATCCGGTCCTACAGGGGATAAATTTGGCAGGTGCTTGCACCACGTTAAAGTACTCGACCGACGACTTGACTGTGCTTGTAACGACCAGTGTCGAGATTAGTGTCGTCGACAGAGAAATCTCATTGTATGAAACGATAACAGGGGCCAAAATTAACTGTGACAAGTCTGCCTGGGAGGAGTATATCTCTGCAGGGACCCTTGAAAGCTACTCGGCATCTGGTTCGGTCCTGATCTTCAGCTGGAGAAAAATTGGTCGTAAATATTGTAAGCGATTCAAGCAGTAGGTGGTCTGTGGATCCGTAGAAATCTTTCGTTAAAGGGGAGAGCGGAGGTGTGTTGCTCTCATATTTATCCGATCATCCTATATCGTCTATCAGCGCTTCCACTCCCATTGATACGTTGTTTGAGATGCAGCGGGCTCTTTTCAAGTTTTTGTGGTTTGGCAAGTCCCCTATGGTCTGTCACAAGGTTTATTATTGACATCCTTCTGAAGGTGGTCTGGGTATGCCAAACATCGAGATTCGACGTCATACACTTCGGCTATTTAGTTCACAAACTGAGGGAAACGGTGGCTTCTGGAACAAAGACACTAAGAAAGCCTTTTGGGCTTTAAAAAGTGTGCACTTGGATTAGGGGGAGGCACACAGGTTGCGAGTGTTCCTTTTATCGCGAATGTAGACACGCTTTGAAGTTCTTCTTACGGGTGAAAGAAAGCCTCTCTGACACCCTGCTGTTGTCCTGAAGAGCATTATTTTGGGTTATTGTGAGGGGAACCGTTCCAGATGATAAGATTGTGGGGCTCGCTTTGGCAAGGGGGGAGCTATGCTCAATCTCGCCTTGGCCGCCTGGGTAAAGGTACTTCGATAATGACGAGGCATCTCTGGCCTTGCTGGTGATAAGAAATGCACTCTGGGTCCGCAAGAAGCTTCATTCAACTGGTTTGGTGAATTCGCTGACTTGTGTTAGATGCGGGGACGAAAACGAGACAGTGAGTCACGCCTTCTTTTATTGCTGCTGATTAGGCTTGTTTCGGGTCTCATGGTTAGCATACTTAGCGTATCGTCTTTTGACCTGGAACCTATCAATGTATGTAGCAACTGGGCTCTGACAAAAGATAAGCAGAAATGTTTTGTGTTCCTAAGTTCTTGTTCATTGTAAATATTATATTTTGTACATAATATTTTTATTGCCATACCCTACTTAAGACCCATCTGCAGCGGGGGGGGGGGGGGGCACTGCAGATGGGTCTTAAGTAGGATTTTCATGGCGTGGATTCTTTTGGTGATTGGAGAAGGATGTATAAATGCAGCATTTTGGTGAATCATAGTCCTGAATGAAGCTAGCTAAGTTAGATTAGTTAAATTTCGGCCTTGTGCCACATTTTATAAATGTATTTACATTTGTTAATAAATACTGACTGTATTCGACGGTATGAGGTTAATCCTATTGGATTACCAGTGCTATTGTTTTGTACAAGACATACGTTGTAATAAACCATCCTATTCTAAAGACCTTACACTCTGGTTATTTTTGCGATTATAACTTCTAACCAAGTTATATCAATAGAGTTTCAAACACTATTTATTGGTTAAACTGATTTACCTATCAATACCACATCACCACAGATAACCCCTTTTCTTACTGAAGAGTTACCATTTATTAAGGCTAAGAGCTACTCGAGGATAAGGGTTGATGACTTATGAGGACGGTTTACATCAAGTTTTATTTACAAGAGATTTGAAGAGTACCATGTTGTAGCCTCCAGGGAAACAATATTGTGGAAACGTGTTCCACAGATGTGAACTTCTTAGAAAGAAACTCTGTGCATGGAAGTTCCGTTTGATGTTAAACACACGGAGGGAGAAAGGGCAGTTCTTTGCAGTGGTGGTAATAAGACGAATACTTACTGTGAAAGTTTTACAAGGAGGGAACCAGAGATTGAAGCTCAGTTGAGCACTTTCAATGGAAATTACGATAAAGTAGAGAAAGACTCGATTGTGAGAAAGGGGCAGAAGTGGTCATCCCTCACTAGATTGCGAATTCGATTTTGAACTCTATCAAGGCAAGAAAAGTGCTCCGAGTAGCACCTCCATAAATGTGGCAACAGTACTCCATCTTAGGATGTATTTGTCCCTTATATTAGTACTCGGTGTGGCAAAATGATCTGACAACTTTTGTAGGGTTTAATAAAACCTAATTAAAATAATTAATGAAAACAAATTTTATTTTCCAAATGTAGATCGTTTTAAAAATTACATAGTCAAATATTTGTTGTTATTGTCCACAAACTGTCAAAGACATTCGCAAAAGTTGTTGTTAACGGATCATTTCATGTGAAATCACAACAATTTCTTGACGTTTAATTGTTTAATAGATTGAAGGCGATGAGTGTATAACTTAGACTTTAAAAGAGAAAGGAAAATCAAAAATCAGTCCTGAACAATCCATATGGGTAACCTGGAACGAAATAAAGCAAAATTACATTCTTTCACTGACCGAGGACAAAGGATGGAGTGTAGTATCAGAACAGATACTACACTTTGCTCCTAGTCAAAAGAAAGTCAATTGTTCATTAAATATTACATTTTATACACATTAAAAAGTTAATGTAAACATTTACTTTCTTGCCGTCCTATTTTAAATAATCTGTTTCAACTGTCAAGTTTAAAAAACCTTTGTTGATTATCAGAAACATCAGGAAGTTTGATTGGATAACCTGTTGGCTTGGCAGGGCGAGAGCAGGCTCGAAGCATTCCCTTAAATAATGGTAATAGAGATGTGCCCATGACAGATACAGGTGGTTGAGAAAGTCCTGCATGGTGGGAACAATCACTCCACTCGTCTCCATACTAATTGGTTGAAATATTAATCTGTCAAGAAGAATGGCATATATTGATTGTTTGCAGCCCATATCTGACATTTTGAAAGTTAACATAAAAGTTCAATTTTAAAACACATTAAAAAGTTAATGTAAACATTTACTTTGTTGCCGTCTTATTTTAAATAATCTGTTTCAACTGGCAAGTTTAAAAAAACCTTTGTGGTTATATCCAAAACATCAGGAAGTTTGATTGGATAACCTGCTGGCTTGGCAGGCCGAGAGCAGGCTTCAAGCATGCACTCAAATAATTGCGATGGAGAGGAGCCAAGTGGAATCATGATGCTCCCCCCCCCCCCGATGTGGTACGACCCAGGTGGTTGAAGAAGTCCTGCGTAGTTGAACCAGTTTCTCCACTCGTCTTCACAGCAATCTGTCGGGATATTAATTTGAAATTAGAAATTGATATATCTTGTTTAAGATATAATGACAAATAACCTGAGTGGAAGGTCTTTTAAATAATAGGTTTATTTCCGGATATATATATCTTGTACATACAAGATATGTTAATAGAATACAGAATATGTAATAGGGCAGACCGACTAGAGAATACATAAGACAGTGTTAAGACTTCATGTGTCTTAACTCGAATGTCTCGACTTTTCGCTGTAGTCGTACTTATAGTCTGACGAGTCCATCCATTTTGTGAATCCTATCACAACACCTCCCTCGAAGCTGAAATTCTCTCTTGAAATTTCTGCTTCTAATATTTTTCCCTTTTAGGATCCGGACTGAAGTGCTCCACTGGGTTTTTTCCTGTGTGCTCTTTCTTTTAGTCCTAACAACTGGATCCTTTCCAATTTGAGGTGAAGATAAATTTTGTTCAGCTCGTAAGACTGGCCCAGGAGATGTATGTATAAGTTCGAGTACACTATTGGGTAGTGGCATGTCAAAAGCATCACATACAATCTCCATTGGAACTTCTTCCTTGCTTTTTTCATTATCTTCAGAATACTGTGGTCTAATTTTGTTGATGTGTCTTTTACACATAAATTTTTGACTTTTGATGGTGTAGACCACTTTGCCAATCATTTTCTGAATTATACCATCCATCCAATAACTTTTTCCACCTTGAAAATTTTTTTAATATACTTTATCTCCTGGAGAGTATCTTATTATGTTGACATTTTCGTCCTTTTTAGCAACTTTTTTCTTTCGATAGGGTATCAATCTATCGAAACCGATCGTATTTTCCTTGTGAACATAAGTTCTGCAGGTGACAACTTCGAGTCGTCGTTTCCATTAGGAGTCTCCCTATAAATCGCTAAAAATTTTTGGATAGTTTTTCTTCTGTGTCCATATATTGTTTTTTCTTCTTCGTAAAGCACGCTTAAAAGTGTCAATAAATTTTTCGGCTTGACCGTTCGATCTAGGATGATATACTGGTGTAGTAATGTGTTCAATGTCCAAAGAAGTACAGAAATCCTTAAATTCCTTTCCTGTGAACGCCGTACCATTGTCGCTGACCAGTGTTCAGGGGACCCTGAAACAACTGAAAATTTCATCTAATGCACTGATGGTGTTCCTAGATGTAGGATGATTGCACTTGAATACTTCAGGCCATTTCAAGAAAGAGTCCACCAAGCTCAATTAATAATATCCATTAATCGGTCCAGCATAGTCTATATGTAGACGTGCCCATGACAAATCCGTTTTTGGCCAAGGATTCGTTTTTACCGGAGACACCCTTGCAGCCAATTGAAAATATCTGCACAGTTTTACAAAACCTTCTATTTCCTTGTCCATTCTTGGCCAGTATACGTAGCATCGCATGAGTGATTTTATCCGGGGCATGCCAGGATGACCGGTATGAAATTCTTTCAGCATAACTGTACATAGAGATTGAGGTATTACAATTCTATCTGCATACATTAAAGTGTTGTCGCGAATTGAGAAAGGTTCCCTTTTTCTTTTTTTTCATTCAATCTCGTTTAGTTCTTTATTTTTAATATATAATCATCTTTTTCGGATTCCTTTTTTATTTGTTCCAAAGTTACAGGTAATTCTCTGATAGTTTTTAACAACAGACCTGAGGTTTCTTTTTCCTCTTTTAGTGCTGCTATAACCGTCTCTTCTAAAATTTCTTCATTTTTGGGAATTAATCTTGACAGTCCATCTGCATGCCCATTTTTTTTAGGTGCAATGTATTCCATCCTAAAATGATAGTTCAGTAGGGTTACACTCCATCGCTGTAAACGGTTAGCAGTGTGGGTAGGAATGCCTTTTTTTTATCTAAATATAGTTACTAACAGTTTATGGTCTGTTTGAAGTATAAATGATCTACCATGTAAAAAGCGATGGTATTTTTTAACTCCGAATACAATCAATAATGCCTCTTTCTCGATCTGAATCTAATTTTTCTCGGCCGATAGAAGAGTATTCGACGCATGCACGATCGGTTTAGTAGTATCATCTTCATATTTGTGTAGCAGTACAGCACCAACTCCATATTCACTAGCATCAGTCGCAAGCACGATTTCTTTCACAGGATCATAATGAGCCAAGGCTAGACCTGAGAGTAGACTTTTTTATTTTCTGGAAAGCCGTCTCGCAATCTTTTGACCATATCGATTTTTTGTCTTTCTTTAATAATTCGTTAAGGGGGGATCTTAAATCATATATTTTTGGAATGTAGATCGCATAATATTGAGCAAACCCAAGAAACGATTGTAGTTTTGCAACTGTTTCGGGTGCAGGCATATTTTTAATTGCATCGGTTCTCTGTGTGTCAAGTTTCCTGCCTTCGCTGTCTATCACTTGTTTGAGGTATTTGATTATTTCCATGAAGAATTGACACTTCTCGGGACTTAATTTGAAACCAAATTCTTCTAGTCGTTAGAACATAGTTCTGATGTTCTTTTTGTGTGCGTGAACGTTCTTACTTTTGACTAGAATATTGTCTAAAAAGGCGATACCAAACGCAAGACTTGCCAGCATAATGTTCATAATCTGCTGGAACAAAGCTGGCGCGACCTTTAAGCCGAAAACGAGCCTACTTAGTTTGAAAATTCCGTTATGTGTATTTATGCACAAATATTTTGAGAATTCCTCGCTCACTTTAACCTGTAAGTATGCGTCAGACAAATCGATTTTTTAAAAAATAATCTTTCGTCCATTTAGCTTTGAAAAAATGTCTTCTGGTGAAGGTTGTGAATAATTGTAATCTTTCAGGCAATCGTTTAAACCCGTTGAAAAATTGGGGCACACTCTTATTTTTCTGTTTTTCTTTTTTACGTAGACGGTAGGCGATGCCTAGTCCGCATGGTCTACCTTAGATATAACTCTCATTTTTTCTAATCTTTCCAGTACCTTATTAATTGCGTCTAAGGAGGAAAAGGGGACGTTTCTCTTAGGTTTAAAATTTGGATTGACATTTTCCTTGAGTTCAAACTTGACTTCAGTCTTTGTGCATAAACCCAAACCCTCAGAGAAAACTCTGGGATATTCATCTTTCAATTCATTCATGAATTTTTTATTTTTAATAATTTTTTTCTTTGCACTGTTCATTTCGTTGCAAAAAGAGTTCATCGGGAGTTCAAATAAATTAAAGAGTACTATCCAGTCTACTCCAAAAAGGCATGAAGTAATCCCTTGAATCACATATACTTTCGTTTTTGTAGTTTTGCCACAGAAAGAAATATCGCACTTTTATAATCTTTTGAAGTTTAATTTTTTTTCCTGAAACCCCTTTAGTAATTTTCTTGGTTTCAGATAATTTGGGTTTTCCAATTTTTTTCCATGTTTGTTTGTCAATAATGCTTATATCTGAACCAGAATCCAATAACAAAGTGATTGTATGACCATTTATACGTACATCTACATATTTTCGATTTTTACTGTTCTGAATTTCTTTTTTCGACAACACAAAGCTTACATTTTCAAAATTCTTTTTCTTTTTCTTGTGGCAAACAGACCATGTATGACCCTTACTTCCGCAAGATTCACAGAATTTATTCTTATACCAACATACGTCTTTAGTATGTTTAACATTTTCCTGTCTTTTTGAATTTAGGAGTTTTTTTTGTTTTTATGTGTTGAACTTTGTTAACACTTTTTTCCTCAATTTGGGTATCATCCCTTTTAACATTTATGAGATGCTGACATTCTTCTGTCACTCTTTGTAACGTTATTTTTGTGTCTTGTTCCACCATTGTTAAGATTCTAGACCTAATTTCTTTGTACTTAAGTGCGGTTAGTCATCGAAGAAAAATTAGGCACTTGAATAAATCTTTGAGGATTTCATCTATCTTGAATTGCTCAACCTGTTCCTGCATATGCCAAAAAATCCTTGTTATCCGTTTTAACGATGTTTAGACATTTGTATCGTGTGTGGAAAAGACTATTTCTTTCATCGAATATCTTTGACAGTATATTTATAGTTTCCTCAAATGAAACTTCCTCTGGTTTTCTGGGAAATATCAAGTTCGTATATTTAGTATTTTTGTTTGTCCCTAGTTTCTGTAATAAAAGAGTTACTCGTTCTTCATCCGACCAATGTTGGCACCTTTTAGTAAATATTGTTTCAAAACGTCTGAAATATGCTGGAAATGTAATGCCAGAATCCGGTTCGTATACAAATTCCGATAACGAATTTGCAATTCCTTCGGCAGAAAAAAACCCTGTTTTTTCTTTCACCAGTAGTCTGTTTCAGAATTTTTTCAAAACTTTTGTTGTAGAATTTGTCGTTGCAACTCTTGGTGTTCCTGTTGCTGTTGTTGTTCCTGTTGCTGTTGTTGTTGTTGCAAACTCGTACACAGCATTTTAGTCATTTCGACTAATTGTACCATACTGAAATATTCAGGAATACGACACAAAAACAAAACAAATTTATTTTTTAACCCACACAATGACAGACAATAATTTTTTTTTTAAATTAAAAACATTTTTTTTTAAGAAAAAACAATAACAGCCGTAATATTATTACTTACTAAAAGTACTTTTAACTTGAATAGATTGTAATTTTACTAGACCGCGTTTGCATTTAAATCACGGTTTAATATACATTTCATTTTACAATTTAAACAGTAAAAGTTTCTTACTTTTTTAAAAAAGTTTAAAGTTTTTTAACGATGTCTTTCAAGTTGTACAAAAAAAAAACATCATGTAAGTTTGACTTCGTTTCTTGAAATGTGGTTTGTTTTATGTGGTAACTTTTTTGAAGTGTGAATTCGTTTAAAATACAAAATCGGTCTAAATAAACTTTGTTACAAAATTTCTTTTCATTAAATCTGTTTCTCAAATAAAATTCCCTTAATTAGTCTATAGATTATGTCCAGTAGCAAACAGAGCTGGCAATACCTACCCCTGAACACCTTACCTCATGTGAGGTTTGGGGTGGACAAACCTGTTGGAGTATCCTCTCAATGGATGGTTTCAGAAAACGCTGAAAAAAACAAATATACAACAAATAAAAGTTACCGAAGCCGATAAAAGTGAATTTCCAACACACCTGTGACATTTATTAATGATTATAATCCGTTAAAAGTGCTAGTATTTATAAATCGATATTTTTATCGTACAGAAATTTGAAGGAAAACATGGTGGCGTCTCGTTCAAAATTTGCAGCCTCGTTTTCGCTGATTTTTTTTTTTACTGGGACTCATATTCAAAGCGCAATATTTCATTTTTCAGCCAAGCAAAAGAACAAAACAAAATTACACTTTAAGCAAAAGGAATAAAATCATTTTCTATTTATTTACATGTCATTGTGCTTTTATTTACATATTATTTTCATTCGTCACACCGTAATGTTTTTTCCTGTTGTTTCTTGCATAAAAATTCATGTAAATGTTTAAATTTCTTTGTTTTTCTTTAAAAAATCCCTTACCCTAACCCTAACTCCAGCCCTAACCCCTAACTCCAGCCCTGACCCTAAACCCTAACTCCAGCCCTAAACCCTAACTCCAGCCCTAAACCCTAACTCCAGCCCTAACCCTAAACCCTAACTCCAGCCCTAACCCTAAACCCTAACTCCAGCCCTAACACTAACCAAAATGATCGTTAAAATGTTCGTTTCATAAAATTAAATTTCAAAAATGCAAGCCAAAAAAACAAAAAACGCCGCTTTGATTATGAGTCCCAGTAAAAAAAAAAAAAACGAGAACCCGAAACGAGGCTCGCAAAACAAGACTGTCGACGTTATCTTTGTTGCAGTAAAAAGACGTGCCATAAAAAAAATGTTTTTTTCATGTCTAATAAAAACCCATTTATCCTACGTAAAAATACAAACAAATGGAATAGCTAACTAGGAAAATCTCCAGTCTCGACGTACGTCGCATTTATTTGTTGCATATTCATTTTTTTTACCACGGTCTACGTTTTTTGAACCCGACTCGCGAGTTTGAGGGCTATTGTAAAAGATTCCCTATAATTTATTAGCAGGACCCCGTGGAAATTCTCATGTGATTTCTACATCAATCTGTATAATTTACTGTTAATACTAATATTCCTTTTGAAATTATAAATGTCTGTCGGGTTCAATACTATTAAGAAAAAATGATTCTTCATTCTTCCGTAAAAATAATTCTAATTGTCAGCTAAATATTCTTTAAATAAAACTAATATATCTCTTCTTTCTTTCTTAATTTAAATAGTTTGAATTTAATTCTTTTTAAAGCAATAAATATTCTCTGTCTTATTACGACAAAAATAATTGTCAGTTAAATATTCTTCAAATCACTAAAACGAATGTCACTTCTTGAAATGTATTTATTTAAAATTGTATTGTTTTAGTCGACGGGAAGACATAATTTGATTTTGAAACAATTCATTTTAAAATGGGTAAAGTCGAAATGTTTTCCCTTAGCAACATCAGATTAATCAGCAATCACAATCTTTTGCTAATCAAACGATCACATTTTTCAAAATACATACGAACATAAAATGCTTTATTATATACAAATGCTGAAAATTTTATTAAAATTGGATAATTCTCTGATTTTAACACATTTGTAGTAGCCACACGGAGTAGTCGGATTCTGGGTATGATCTTAAAATGAATCCGATGGTGAAGTCGTTATTTGGAAGTTTCGGGGAGTGACCCCTTAGTTACCACTACTCCCAGGTCCACTCTGGCCCGGAGTAGTGGTAGTACCTGTCAGGGTTCCATCTGTGCGTTAAATATAAACTATCAATTACAGAATAATTTGTTTACAATACAAATTATTCTACAAACCAATTGTATCTAAAACATCTGTACGGTTGTGGCATGAAATGACCCAACGATGGTTGACATGCCGTAAAATCCTAACCCTAAACCAACAAAGTGAAGGCTAATAAGCATATTTTGTTTTTGTTAGTAATAAGTCACCACCTATCAAGGCCAAAAGAAGCCTGTGGATAAGTGTTAATGAGATGGATCGATTGTCAGTTGAATGATGAAGAATATTATGAGATGATTGAAAATGAGGAATGGAATGGAATGGATATAGTTTGAGTACTTAAGAGGACGGTTTGACAAGTATTTGTGGACACTGGATTTGAAGACGACCATAGTGTAGTTTGCAGGGAAGAAGTTCTGTGGTAATGTGTTCCACAGATGAGAAGTTTTATTGTGTGGTTTTTGTATTAAACCCAAAACCTTGATGTGCTGTAAAACATTGTCTTGCTCAAATAAAAAAAAAATCATTTTTGTTTAAATATTGCAAAGCAAAAAGAAAAAAATAGAAAAAAAGAAGCACTCCTCCTAAAAAAATAATAACTATCCAATTCCTCCACACCCATTATGTAACAAATACTATAACCACTTGTGTACTACTACCAGACAATAGGTTGAGTTAGTTTGTAACTTGTATCTTAGACTTAAAGCCAAAAAGAAGACCCGCCCAATTTACTTCCCTATCCCATTACTTCCTTTTCAATTCCTGACTCTGCCTGCACCCGCATCACCCACCCCCACTCTCTCACACATACACAGAGCTACACAATACCATCCATGTCTTTTTACTAACATATGTGTGACCTGGACAAACAATTTTCTCCACTTTTCACTCTCCTTCACTCTAATCTGACCCTCAGCTCATCCTCATCATCGCCACCACCCCAAACTCCTAGATGGGGAAAGGGGGTGAAATAAGGATCCCCACCCCAAACAAACCCAATAGTAGAGCACCCACAACAAATCACATAGTTAGCATTCCTAAAACTTTTGAGTAACACCTCTTCTTTTATACTAATCATTTTACATTAACATTTAAGGCCATTGAAAGGTGGACAAATGATGTATATTTTGTGTGGTGCCGCCGCCGCACCATTCCTTCATTCAAGTTCATGAGTAAGATAGACATTCCAAATCTATTGGATCTGTCATCATTCTTTCCCAAAATTCTAACAATTTGCAAATCAGAGTGTCAACAGATCTAATACACACAGAAAGTCTATGTTACTCAATGATATATATATATATATATATATATATTGTGTGTATTTAGGGTAGCATATTTTCATTTAGGCAAACATTATTAAATAACACGGAGTGGTTTTGTTTGATGCGACTTTTTTTTATTTTTTCAATTTTCCGACTTGTCCATCTAATGTTTCGGTCAAATTGATGTAAATATGATCCATGGGTTTCTTGTTCCATTCTTTTTTCTTTTTTGCAAGTACTTTCGATTTGAATCGTCAAATCATCTTCAGGCGGTATTAGTTTTAGTGTCTTTACAAATTATGACTTTACTGTTGTGCTCATTTTTGAATTATAACGGCAACTAGTTTATAACTTGAAAAAGCGTCTGTAAAGTTGAAATGTACATGAGAGCGTGATGGGAGATTTAAAAGTTTGACTGTTTAAATCGTTAAGAAATTGATGACGTTAAAGAAAGCGTATACAATTCAAACGCATAACTACCTAATGGCTAAGAATTTGGTAATGTTAATTATTACGCTAGACACTTTAAAATGTTGCGACTAATTTCATAATTGACATTATTAATTGTGGGATGTTTAGTTTTTATGTAGAGGGCTTTGAGTATTTTTAATTTTTTGATATTAGTATCGTGGTGTATTATTTTGGTATTGTTAACAGATGGACAATTCGGAAAATTGAAAAAATAAAAAAAAGTCGCATCAAACAAAACCACTCCGTGTTATTTAATAATGTTTGCCTAAATATATATATATATATATATATATATATATATATATATAACTTTATATAGAGATATTTCTATTTATATACGGTTAGGTACGTGCATATGTTTATATATTTGTATGTACAGGATTCACTCCTAGACTAATTATCATTATGAATTTTGGAACACAACTGCTAGGGTTGGTAATGTGGGCTATATTTAATTTAATTTAGTGTCATGCAAAGAGGAGGTAGAAGCCCTTCGTGAAAATCAGATACAGATTGTGGTGACACTTTAACAATAAGTATTAGACATCAATTAATAAATATTCTCCAAATTTCAATTTCTTTCGAGTATTTTACAGAGGTTTTAGGGGCCATAATGTGGGCACAAACTCCCATTTAAAAATTCAAATATTTCAGATTTACATTAAATTTGATCCATAGTCATTAGACATCAATTAAGCAAGATTCCCTGAATTTCAATTTCTTCTTAAGACCCCATAAGCTTTACCTTAAATTATCGACAATTTCTAGAATCAAAAACATGTATTGATTTTAATCATAATTGGAATAAGGATTCTAGACAGCAGGTTTAGAAGTATTATATCTCGATTTTAATCTTTGGAAGGAGATATAAAAGTAGTGCAAAAATGTTTCTTTTCAGGGAATTAATTTTACCCATCCTCAAATAAGTATTCTTTTAGTGTATTTATAAAATAGTCATTTGATAAGTTCTGTGAAGTTATTTAATTGTATCTTTAGTTCCTCTTATAGAAGCTGGAAGTGATTTTTTTTGCAGGTCGTCTATTATTTGAGAGGTAGACATTTTTGAACAGCATTGGTGACGTTTGGTACATAATAGTATTTCTTGCAGGTTTTCTTCTAGTGTATATATATATATATATATATATATATATATATATATATATATATATATATATATGAGAGAGAGAGTAATATAATACTTTAAAGATATAAATAATATCTTTAACCAGTATACTATCAAGATAAAAACAAAGCTCAATATAGTGTATAGAGCAATAATATTAATTGAATGATATAATAAAATGAGAAATTAATCAGATTTTATTAAAGTTCAAAAACAAGGAGTGATATTGCGTCCTATATATTTTTTTAATCGACTTCTTTGACATCTTTCTTAAAATTGTTTTAAACTTTATGACTTGGATGAACTGTATAACTCTAACAAAAAAGTGTATTTTGGGCCAATATATTTGATGTTTTATATACTTTTATGTATTTTTAAATATATTTTTATATATTTTCAAAGCTTAATTTTATTACCTGCAGTAATGTCATTGCGGTAATGGTCCTTTGAGGAGAAGATTTTCTTTGAAAACTCATGAGTTAAGGACGCAATATCACTCCTTGTTTTTGAACTTTAATAAAATCTGATTAATTTCTCATTTTATTACGTCATTCAATTTATATATATATATATATATATATATATATGGAAAATGAAAAAGGAAAAACCAAAAAGGATGTTTTTTATGTATTCATCAACGTTTCGTCTTTATTTGTAAGACTTCTTCAGGATGATAATATTAAGAAAAATGTCATGCAAGTACGTGAACAGCAGTAGGACCGAGGTCCGGGCTTGGTGAGGTCAGTCGCATGGAATGAAATAAATGTGGATGGTTCTGAGTGAAAAAAGTGGAGGGGTGGGGGTGAGCAGGGATAATGTGGATGGTTGTAAGTGAAAAAGTGGAGGGGTGGGAGTGAGCGGGATAATGTGGATGGCAGTGAGTGAAGAAGAGGAGGGGGGAATGTTTGATCAGGTGGCTATGTCAAGAATGTGAGGGATGAGTAGGTTGGAAGGTTTGAGTTCTCGTGGTGAATGAAGATGTGTGTGTGTGTGTGGGTGGGGGGGGGGGGGTTATGCGGAGAAGTGGAAGGATGGGGAAAAAGAGGAGGGGGGAGGCCCTGTGATTTTGGTGAGTGGGTAATATCACGGTTTTAGAGAAGATTTGAAAAAATGAGGTGGTTTAAGAGTGGGAGGTAGTGGTAGGTAAGGGTGCGAGAGAAGTGGTCGAAAGGGTGAAATGGGTGGGGGGAGAGGGGAGATTTGTTGTGATTAGGTGTGAAATATTTGAAATATTTTGAAAAGTGGGAATGTTTGATCGGCTGGCTATGTTAAGAATGTGAGAAAAGAGTAAGTTAGAAGGTTCGGATTCGTGGTGAATGAAGATGTGTGTGTGTGGTGGTGGTGGGGGGGGGGGTGTATGCGGAGATATGTGAGTGAGTATAATTGAAATCTGAGAGAAAAATGGATGTTATCCATGATCTTTTTTTTCAATTCACGTTGTGTTTCTCCCATGTAAATTTGATGGCAGTTGTTGCATGGGACAGTTTATAAGCCGGCATGGGATGTGGGTTTTGGAAGTGTCTTGATGTGTTTGATGTTTGTTTTATGGATTGTGATGTGGTGTGTACTGTTGGAATGCCTAGTTTGTTAAGCGTGTTGCATATGGATGTGTTATTGGAATGTGTGGGAGAAACACAACGTGAATTGAAAAAAAGATTGAGTGAACACAAAAGGGACATAAAAAACAATAACTCTCTCAGTGCACTTTTCTCCCATGCACTTGAGCACGATCATGCCTTCAAATTTGAACAAGTCAAAATCACCAAATACATCCACAACAAAGCTCGGCGAAGACTACTGGAAACTGCACTAATCACTGCCTCCAACACCATCAAGCAACGAAATGGCTTCTATAATCTATCGCCCTTAATAAGCAAAATTATCCTTACTGAACAAAAACTCATTCCAGATCATGGATAACATCCATTTTTCTCTCAGATTTCAATTATACTCACTCACATATCTCCGCATACACCCCCCCCCACACACACACACCCATCCACACATCTTCATTCACCACGAATCCGAACCTTCTAACTTACTCTTCTCTCACATTCTTAACATAGCCAGCCGGTCAAATATTCCCACTTTTCAAAATATTTCAAATATTTCACACCTAATCACAACAAATCTCCCCCCCCCCATTTCACCCTTTCGACCACTTCTCTCGCACCCTTACCCACCCATACCTCCCACTCTTAAACCACCTCATTTTTTCAAATCTTCTCTAAAACCGTGACATTACTCACTCACCAAAATCACAGGGCCTCCCTCCTCCTTTTTTTCCCCCTCCTTCCACTTCTCCGCATACACCACCCCCACATCTTCATTCACCACGAGAACCCAAACCTTCCAACCTACTCATCCCTCACATTCTTGGCATAGACACCTGGTCAAACATTCCCCCCTCCTCTTCTTCACTCACTGCCATCCACATTATCCCGCTCACCCCCACCCCTTCACTTTTTTCACTCAGAACCATCTACATTTATTTCATTCCACGTGACTGACCTCACTAAGCCCGGACCTCGGTCCTACTGCTTCCAGTAGTGGCTACTACTTCTTCCCATCAACCCATCATGTCAACCCAATATGTTCACGTACTTGCATGACATTTTTCTTAATATTATCATCCTGAAGAAGTCTTACAAATAAAGACGAAACGTTGATGAATACATAAACACATCCTTTTTGGTTTTTTCTTTTTCATTTTCCATTTAAGCCATTTTTTCACCCTAAAAAGTCTGATATATTTAAAACAGTTATCTTTTCTTAAAAAAAACCCTAAAAATACAAATTAATAGTGATTGAAAACAGAGAGTATATAAGAGAAAATTAAGGGAGATAATCCACTATTTTTAATTAGCAAGCCCAACAGAGTTATTTCCTCTTAGACCTTAAGATAATATAATATAAACATTATATATATATACTAGAAAAAAATGTGACCAGTTGGGTCAGCCATTCAACTCGGGTTAGATTGTGCGCTTTTGTTTGAGTCCTATCGTATCCATCAAACCATTTTCACTTGGAATGTTGCCAACCTGCTCATGGTCCCTCTCGTGAGTACCTGAGTCTATAAAGAATCATGGAAACCGATGTCAACAGAACCGAATCAACGCGGTAAAAATGTTGCAACCTGCTGATTTATACGATTTACACTTTTTTTACTAGTTCGTTATCTATCTGCATTCGTAGATCCTCATTCAGATCAATGTTTATGTTGCTATTTATGATAGCCTAAAATCCGTTAGCAGACGTAAAAACGGACCCAGACAGATATCCATCATATTAATATAGATTTGTTAAATGATAAAATTCAGTTTAAAAAATTGGCGAAGTGGCAATTTTGAACAAAGGAAAAGCTAATGTGCACTGATTTTCAAATATCATGTTACCAAATAGCACGGTAATCAATTCTTTTCTGCCTATCCAAGACGAATTTTATGCGGAAGGGGCTTCAGGTATTTTAATAATACTTTTAAGCTTATTGTTTTTGTTTAATTTTTATATTTATTTAAATTTAGGGATTGAGGGATACCTTTTTGGTATGCATATATACATGCACACACGCATTCACACACGCATATATGTATATTTATATATGAGGGAGTTTAAAACATGACATAGAATTTAAGACAAAATGGAATAGCATGATAACAGACAAATCTTAAGATCGTCTGAATCGACCGAAATATTATTTCTCCTTATTTCTAAAAGTTTGTTTCATGCTTATTCACTATATATATATATATATATATATATATATATATACCTAACAGGGCTACCTGGTGTCACCCGGGGTTCTAGTTTCCATAGATTACAGAAAAAGTAAAACTAAACAATCTATCTAATATTGTAATATGAATTGTTTCAGTTCATTTTGAGGCAAAATCAGAGTAAAAATACTTATTCCCCGTGCGAGGTTCGAACTAACAACCTCTGTCTGTATGTACGACACACTAACTGATTAGCCACTGGAATGGTGACGTTATTAATTCCATAAACCAGAACAGAGAACTGCTGCTGTTTTAGCTAGATCTCTTTATTTCTTATTCCCCCTCTCTCCCTATTTCTCTCTTTATAGTCGAATGTGGGTCAGTAGTTTATTAAAAAGTGAAGAGAAGGGAGATGAAAACGCTTCAAATGTTATTTACTATTAGTGAATCTAAAAAAGTTGTCCATTATAAAATTTATTCCCGGATGTGTATGAGTGACAGTAAGGGGGGGGGGGGGTTCTGAGTGTGAGGATAAAAGCTCATCCGCCGCTTCCTTTATTTATGGCTAATCAAGAATGAAATATCGGCCGAGATTAAATATTAAAATCGATCGAAAATACAATTTTTATTTTTTTAGAACACAAACCAATGCATGTCTTATATCAGTAACAAAACAGATTTAATTGTTTACCATGCAGTAAAAACGCTATTGATCACAAAGATAAAGGGGAAAACTGGTTTTATTTAAAAAATAAACAGAAACTTAAGTTCAGAAGAAAATAACACCTTTTTCAGTAGTAAGATCCTGTTTATTTTTCATTATTGTCAACGTTTTACTCATTTTGAGCTACTGCAAAACAAAATATACAAAAATGTGTTTACTATTAATTGCAGATAAACAATTATTAGAATAGTAGAAGGCAATATATGTTCCATATGTTGTCCTGAAGCAGTTTATAATGAATAAGACGTTAATGATAACAAAAAGATAAATAAGAACCTTACTCCAGAAAAAAGTTTTCATTTTCCTTTTTACTTGTTTGGTCAGACATTTATCTATATTTTCATCATTGGATATATATATATATATATATATATATATATATATATATATATATATATATATATATATATATTATAATATAAAATGACTCAGACAGGGAACATCTAATCTGGGTGGGGTGGATGGCGGGGTTGTATGTTGCTTTCTTTGTTGAGCCCATCAAGCAGGCTTAAATAGGAAGTAACACAGACATAATTTCAGATCTATTAAAGTCATTCTGAGATGTAGACAATTTAATATCGCCTTCTGTTCGTTAGGGATTTGTCATGTCTGGTTGAATCGCCGGGGAGAGAAGATTACTTATTTTTTTCGCTCTGCTGGCAAGCTGCGACAGGGATTCAGTCTTATTTTGCTCAATTCCGATTTAACGGGTTTTCTAATTAAACAACAAACTTTGATTTGACTTGGGTTGCACATGTCGGGATTTTTGAACTTTGATTGGACTTTTTGTATTATTTGATTTATTTATCATTAACATTGAATATGGACACATTTCGCGACTGGATAACTTTGCCAGCCCCTTCAATTTCACGTATATGGACTGCTGTTTATAACTTGGAGGAATGTCTTTCCTGATTATGCTTCTCAATTTGTATGAACTGGATGGACTGTATGGATTCAACAAAAAGTATGTTTTTGGGTTGATATGTTTGATGTTATGTATTTTTATGTATTTGTGTATATAATTTTATATATTTTCAAAGCGTAATTTTATTACCTGTAGTAGTATAACTGCGGTAATGGTCCTCTGAAGAGAAGAATTATCTTTGAAAACTCATGAGCTAAGGACTTAAGGATACTTTGCTTGAACTTTGAATTCTAATAAAATTTGATTGACACCTTATTTTATTACTTCATTTTATATTACAATATTAATGCTCTATCCAGTATATTGAGCTTCAGTTTTTATCCGGATGTTTCACTAATTATAAGATATTAGTTGACGCTTATATCTTTTGTTGGATTGCTTCATATATATATATATATATATAATAGAAAAAGTTGGCACATCTTAAAAACATTATTTCATAAAGTTATTTGAAGAATTTAGAATACCAAGTAATGTTATAATTTTTTTTTATATATTTATTAAATGAATAAAATCATTTATTTAAATACATATCTGAGACTTTCGTTGATATACACCTTTTTCAAAGAGTACTTTTTAAAAATTCTGCTGGTATAAACCGCTAAGGGTTGCCCACTCATGGATAGAGCAAAGTGTACGTCCGGTCTTGTTGACGGTTAATACCAGCAGAATGAAAGAAAAAAAATAAGTACTCTTTGAAAAAGGTGTATACCACCAAAAGTCTCAGATATGTATTTAAATAAATGATTTTACTCATTTAATAAATATGAAAAAAAAAATTATAACATTACTTGGTATTCTAAATTCTTCAAATAACTTTACGAAATAATGTTTCTAAGATGTGCCAACTCCTTCTATTCAAATACGCGGCAACCACACAAGAAACAGATCGGATTTCACTTTCCCAAATTTGTCAACAAGACTGGAAGTATACTTTGCTCCATCCACGAGTGGGCAACCCCTCACAGTTAATACCAGCAGAATGAAAAAAAAAAGAAAAGTACTCTTTAAAAAGTCTCAGATATGTATTTAAATAAATATATAAATATATTTATATTGTGTTGAATTTTACATGTTAGACCTAAATAGAAATAGATATGACAAATTACTATTTGATTTTGACTAGCCAATCATTTGCGTAAATTATCAATTTGTGTCATGTGCAAACAAAATTTGAAAATTCAATCTATTTAATAGATTACATATTATATCCGACCCAACATTTCATTTAGTAAGAAAGACTTCCCGATTTACACCATATTTTCCATTGACTAATTATCTATATTCTTTAACCAATCACATCGTCACTTTGTTTGTTACAAATAAGAAAAATTCTAATAGCTGTGGACATCTCATCGCCATGTCATCGTTGGGTATATAAAGGTTGTTTTGTTATTCATTATTCTACATTTCATTTCTGGTAAGATTTAAATTCCAACCATGATTCTAAACTAGAATGACTATCCAGCTTTATCCTACTTGCGGGTGATGGGTAAGGAAATACCAGACCTGTGAACTATAGCGTTCATACTGGAAACCATATTTTACCTCATGTTTAAATAAAGATTTTGAAATGTCATTTCGTTCGACTTTTCCATTTCTTTTTTCAGTGACAGCTAAGTATCACTCTTTCTTAACATAGGTTCTTTTCATAAATGCAAAAAGAAAAACTGTTGGTTAAGTCTGCCTAATACAAATTTTTGTTCACTGCGCACACTACAAATCTTAACATTTTATTTACATAAACAAATAAGTACATTTTTTTTTAAATTCTGTTTCTTATTTTTAAATAAATGCTATGATTTTCGAAATAGTTTTTCAGTAAGTTATACTAATTTAGTGACTTTCAATACATATTAAATCTAGACTAACAGCAATTTAAACAATCTGCTTGGTTAACACAGGCTACATTAAATTAACAACAAATATAAATTCATTTGGCATGTCGACTGAAACTAAATTACAACACACAATGATTTTATTTCTTACATATACTTATTATCTGTAGTTTTCCTATCCACTGCAGATACACAGTTCATACACACACCCACTAACTAAACAGGCACACTAATATACATGCACATCTCCCATGCCGGTCTCATTTACACACACTGTAACACGCAACCGTGCAGGCAAACAACTTCTCTTTACTTGGAATGTTCTAAGACTCTCTGAACTTTCGTATTCTACCAACTCTTTATCTATCATTGTCTTAACAAGTTGTTAATAAAAATTATTTTGTTGTTCATAAAAATTAATTAATTTTCTTATGGATAAACTTTGTCATCGTTTCTTTTGATATTGCTTTTCCCCCTACAGGTTAAATCCTATTTCAGTTATCGAAATTATTTAGAAATCTGCTTTCAAATTACTTAGTAAGATCGAGTAACGGCAACAAATAAATGCCAACCACACAAATAACAACAATGATTTTGCATTTTATTAAAAAAATAAAACACAAGTTCATCAATTATATACTTTATCAAAAATAAACAAAATAAAATTTGCTGAAAAGATTTTTATGTATAGACACTCCCGAGTATCGCCGGGCAGGTACACTTAAACACAGATTACTTTTACAGCTGCCATAAACCACTAAGAAGCGCAAAGAATGTTTTGTGTCTACATGCGTCAGAAATGAATATGAAAAAGAAACAGCCATTTTGGAGGAGATTTTTTTAATGGAAATGAAGCCACTTGATGTAAGGAGCTAAAAAGAACGAAAGATGATTATCACAAAGACAGGAGATGCTGATTAGCCTTGGTCTTGAAAAACAAGGCTATAGGTAGGAGGAAAACAGGCAGTAGGAAGAAAGTTCCACAAGCTTGCAGTTCTTGTAAAGAAGCTACTGGAATAGGAAGCTGTATTACAATGCAGTATCAAAACAGCGAATTGATGGAGACCACTATACCAACAAGTCAAACGAGCTGGAACAAAGGAAGCAGGGAATAGGTCAGACAATTCTGAAGAACACATTTCCATAATAGTATTTATAGAAAAGACTAAGACTAGCAACATCACGTCTGTGAGAGAGAAGGTGCAGAGAAGAAGAAAGGGTGGGGTTAATCAAATTACAGATACGGTTCTGCACCTTATCAAGAACCCTCAAATGGACAGAGATTCACCAGCCCAAATATGACAACAGTACTCCATACATGGTCTGATAGTAGATTTGTAGAGATAGAGAATAACCTTAGGTGTGAGAAAGTATTTAGAGTGATAGAGAGAACCGACTTTACGAGAAGCAGAAAGAGCAATGGATCTAATGTATGAACTCCAAGAAAGATTTGATGAGAAAAGAGACATGCCTACGATTGAAAGATACGAACTCAGTCTTAACTAGATTAAACTAAACAAGCCATTTTGTACCTCAATCCACAACCAAACCCAGATCAGCTGCATATTTCAACTGATCCAAGGGAGATGGGCGAGAAGTGGTATCATTAGCATAGATGTTAATCTTCTGAATAATATTCCCAGGAAGATCATTGATATAGAGAAGAAACAGGGTTGGGCCTAAAATAGAGCCCTGAGGAACACCAGCATTGATAGGAAAAGAGAATGAGCAGACACCATCTAGAGTTACTCGCAGGCTTCGATCAGAAAGAAAAGACCTAATAATGTCAAGAACCTTACCACCAATACCATAACCCTGAAATATGTGTAGAAGACCAGAATGCCACACTCTGTCGAACGCCTTCGAAATGTCAAGCACAATGGCTCTACTCTCTCCTGAATTATCCATAAACCGTTACAACAGTTACAACAGTTAAAAGATCAGCAGTTGAACGTAAACCACGACTTACTCTAAGTCTTTGTAACAACGATCCTCCAACCCTCCGAACGAACTGAGAAAGAGAGTAGTTATTAAAAAAACAAATTAACATTTGCAAAATAATCTGCAAAAATCAAAAAATAAATGAATATTTGCAAAATAAAGATAATAAAAAAGCACAAAATCACTGTTGCAAAAAATAAACAAAGCTAGTCGATAAAATATGGCAGCATCTTTGGGAGCCAACCCCTTCAATATACCCATAAAATTAGTTATAGCTTTAGAACAATTAGGTTCAATTTAATTACCAAATGATATTGTAATAATTATTATTTAACTTTCAAAATCCTATTAAAAATAATTTATACCCCCCCCCCCCCAACCAAATTAAAAAAAACAACAACAACAAAAAACAGCACAGTTAAAAGAAAAGCGGAACAAAAATGAAAATAACAAGAATCACGGGCAACGACGGGCAGGTATACAGCTAGTTTAAAATATAAGTTTAGAAAAAAAAATCTAAAGTATTTAAAATAACAACTTTTTAAATATTATTTATATCATTCTCATCTTGGTTATTATATTTATATTTCGACCGATGTAATCTCCAGCCTTCTTCAGCAGACCCTAGGTTGTCAAAATGTGTGAAGGTGTCTGAAAGAGTAGCGGAATTTACCAACGGAACTTCGAACAACGGAATTTCGAACTGAACCCTGAACTGGGAGAGGGAGGTAAAAAGATGCACCTGAAGAAGGTTGGAGGTTACATTGGCCGAAACGTTTAACAACCAAGATGAGAATAGTAGTCCGAATAATCCAAATACTGTAAATCATGTCAAAACTTTTTTTTTTCCAAAAAGTTTGTTTGAGGAATGTCCAGTGGGAGTTTGCAGGAACAGCCACATGACACTTGCTTTGCCGGAGGGAGGTTCTATATTCATTCAACTTTTCTCTCACTCACCAATGATAATAATATGGCCGCTCCTGCGGAAATTATCGGCGAACCTTTGCCCGAACATTGGACTTATGGAGTAACTGCCGACGGAAGGGTTTTTTATATTGAGTGAGTTTCATCTCGTTATTCCTCGCTATATCGGCGTTATTAAATTCTTATATCTTGGCCGATTTGCAGAGATCGTGTTATTCACTGATCATTGCTATCTGCAACTTTTATTTAAAAAATGACAAGTTGTTGCTTAAAAAAAAAAATCAGTTTTGATTTTTTCTTTTTCTTTAAGAAAAAAAGTTTTGTTTCACCAGATATGAAATTCTATTTTGTTTAATTTAAATAAAAAAAACAATCAGATTATTATTTATATTCATTTATTTTTAATCATTTTATTAAGCAATTTTAATCATTTTTTAAATTTAGATTAAAAGAATCCAGTGAAACCAGGAAATGAACATTAAACTAAAATTCTAATTAAAGGCAACAAATTACAAATATTAAAAGAAAATAATTATATATCGTCCCGTTTGTATTGAATTTTTGCGACACTTAAAACTTTAATTGAACTGAATTGTTTGTATTTATATTTTACTCGCTGAACCTCCCAACGTTGTCGGATGGAGGGGTTTTAGAAAAATAATTCCACATGTAGTCATGTTTACAATTTAAAAATAAAAAATAATAAGATTTTTAAGCATTCATTTAAGTTTTTCCGTATTTTATTTTTGATTTCAATAATTTTAATGTGTATTTATCAAAGTTACGTATAGGCGAGAAACACACAGGCGAAGTCTCATAATGTTATCAATATATAAATGAAAACATTTATTATTATTATTATTATTATTATTATTATTATTATTATATTATTAAATTAAACGTTTTACCTGTTTTTCTTTGAAATCACATTCAACTTTGTATTCTTTTCAAACCAGTGATTTACACGAAAGAACTTCGTGGGTCCACCCTGTGACAAATAAACCAGCAGCATCAGGTCTCCTGTCTGACCCAGGTAAGTTTCTATTTCCGGTAAATTTGTAAATTAACACCTTTCGCTGCCTATCAAAAATTAAAAAAAATGAGATTCTACTTTTTAGGCGATTACGTGTGAACACCCTGAAAAACTCGACCGAAAGAAGAAAACAAGACAAATATTTTAGAGAGGAGGTCAGTTTCGTATATAAATTTAACGTAAAATGATCCCTTATTCTGGGCCATTCTAGCTCTTTAGGACTGTAACAATTTTTTTTACCACTAACCCTAAGTTCGTGTGGCAAGGTTGTAAAACCACACATAATCGCATAAAAAAGTAGACCCCTCCCTCCCTAAAAAAAATGACAGGATTTATTTCCCATAGCAAAATAAAACCCAATAAAATATGGTTAACTGTCCTAAAATGCTAGAATGGTCCGGAAATGTGGGATCACTTTACATTAGATTTATATGCGAAACTGACCCACCTTCCCTTCTAATTTTTTAAATAATTGTTGTTTTTTCCATTAGAACAAGAAATATAGGCGCTTTTTCGGTATGCCCACACTTGTTTTGCCATTTTTTACGGACGAAATATGATTTAGGAGCAAATATTTTTATCCAAAATTTGGGCGAAAACAAAACGAAATATGAGATCTATTCCAACGATCCCTACGCTACAATTGAACAAAAAAAGTAATAACATTCTTTATGTGGGTAGTCTTTTTTTATCATTTATTTATGAAATTTTTATTTTTTACGTTAAATTGCATTTTATTTTAAATTCTATTGAGGATTTCCGGTGATTTGTTAATTTTCATTATTTTTGTCTTCAAAAATTAAACGGAAGTTTGCAACTATTTTTTTTGTCAATAATTTTAGAAAGTTTGCATTTTCTAAACTAAAACTAATAGTTTTTAATTTCTATTTATGACATTATTTAAATTGATAATCAGAAAAGGTCAATGATTTTCTTAAAACAAAAAACGTTTAGTTTAGGATTAGTTAAGAAGTAATGTTAAGGTAATCCTACTAACAGTGCTCCCACAAAGAATGCGATAAATTACGTGTATAAGCATTAGGAATGTTATTATGTTGTTGTTTTTGTTAAATAATATTAACCAGGGAATCATTTCTAGTTAAAATTCAAGTAGTATTACGCACGAAAACGTGCGAAAAGCACGGTTGAAATCTATGAACTCTCGAAGAACTTCGTAAATAATTCCAAGTTCGTCCAATATGGCCACCAAGTGTCACGTTTTAGATCGACCAGAATGTGTTGAACGAAAAACGAACCCTTCACAGAAAGCAATAAAGTTTACAAGAAGTGTTAATAAATAAATGTTTGTTAACAATAAATTATTTTTATACCTAATTTAAATTTTTGAAATAAAAGAATATATATTTATAATTACACACGACTTTGCTTCGTTTCGTTTCGTTTCTCCAGGTCAACAATTCTGTTTTTCTATCGCATTGTCCGACATTTTTCGCGCAAGGCGATAAGTCTTTTAACACGTCTTCTTTTCTATTTTACTAATTAATAGTACATTGGTTTTACTAAAAAAAAATTTCCTACTATTATAATATGAATAAATATATATATATATATATAAACTTATTTTACTGATTTTTTTTTACTTTTCTGTGTTGGAGCACCGTTAGTAGGATACCTATATATATATATATATATAATAAGCATACTACTAATTTTACAATAATGTGATTGAGATTTAAATGTAGTTGCTGAAATGTTTAAAAATAGTTTGAAAAAAAGTTAAGATAGTTTTTTTTTTACACCTCTCCGAGTAAGAAAGAAGGAAAGTGATTGAACAAATAGTTTTCGTTTAAGTTATTGTGTAAGGTGATGATAAGAAGATGAAAGGGGTTATCCTTTTATCTTCTCGTAAAGAAACGGAACAACGAAAAGTATTTCTGTAACTATAACAAAAAGGGGTTTTATTAACTCAAGGTTACCTATACCGTTTGGTATAGGTAGAAGAGAGTGGGACAGTGTCCGTCTGAGGAAGAGGAAGAATATAAGAGTTCTTAGGGCCGCCCGTGATTTTCTTCAGGTGAAGATGGTAGTAGTCGTCAAGTGGCGACGGTGGCAGGAGAGAGAGCGTTTCCTCGTTCCTCGCCGGTGCTCTCCGTGATGTGTCCAAGCTGGTGCCAGGAGGTCGTCTCATCTTTTTCCTCGAACCCTAAGGGAACATAAGTAGTCCCTTAAGGAACTAACGATATTACTGCGCCCTGTGATTTGATTGGACAAGCCAGCTCACAGGGACAGTGATTACGCATTCAAAAGTAGTCCCTATTGGTGACTGCTACAATTGTTTACAACTTAAAACTAAATATTTCCCTTGCCTTAATCTAACTGAAAATAAAAAGTAATTAGCCGGATTTAATTCTGATTAATCTACAATACTCACTAGGTATAACAAAATATATCTTAGCTGGCCAAATATGAAATAAATCATTTTTCTATCTAGTGGTGTTTAAATGAATAAACTTTTGTGACTTACACATTATTTTTATTTATTGAAATAAAAAAATGCAATAGCTTAAGGTACTAAAACAAACTTTGGTACTTTGATAAACAAGTCAGCCATTTTAATCTTTTGTTAATAGTTTTTAAAAAACGAATTACATCGTGGCTTTTGAAATTTTAAAGGAATTTGAAAGCATTTAAACAGTAGAATAGACAGGCATTTCTGGTTTTAAAATTCTTAAATCCTCATGCATGAAAAAATGTATAGTTTTAGAGGCCAGCACTTTTTGTATATTCCGCTATCCGCCAGGATTTGTCTCACGTGACTCAAATGAATCAATCAATCGCAATCATTTAAAAAAAGAGAATCGTCATCATTATTAAATATAACCACCGAATTGTCATTTTATTGCATTCCCTCCCTCCTGAATACAATATTCTTCTTTTCGGTTTATTTTTATTTTTTTACTTTTCAAAATAGAATTAACATTGATGGATTTTCCCCATGTCAAATCATCCAGGCCTTGAAACCCATATCCTCGGATTTTGTTATAACTTGCACCACAGATGGACATCATAAAAACTAAGAAATCCTGAAAATTTGAGCATTTTCCGTTTTGCATAAATCACATGAGATGTCTCCCAAGTGACATTTTAATAATTACATTTTCTTGAATATTTTCAGTTTGGAAGACGATGTGACCCTGAAAATTTACACAGGTAAGTTTTTTTTAACCTGAGGAATCCAAAAATGGCATCAGCTTTGCTCAGAAATGAAGCCTTCTATGAGATTTTATCAAATTTTGGAATATTTCACATGTGCACCAATATCAGGCAAAAAAATGATGTGGCTTATATGGTAACAGTTTTCTTTTCTTTTGGACATTCATTTAGACTTTATGAAGTACCTCTGGACCAAAACTGGTAAACAGTGTTTGTTTTGTTCCTTCAGTGTCTATTCAAAGTTAGGTCTTTTTTCTGAGGGTTCAGAAATACCCTATTGGGGGAAGCAACTAGTTTGGTATGTGAGAGTTGGGGAGACCATTCATCTAAATTTATATAATGTCACATTGAAATAAGTTTTAGAAAGTAAAAGTTAAACAGTAAAAGGTAAAACAAGTCTCACAGTGATTAGATATTTACAATAAAAGCGGACTTCACAACAAAAACCAGCATACGACAACATTATCTACATACTGTTATTTTCTTTATGCCACTGAAATGCAGAAATCGTTTTTTCGTACTCATCAGTTATCTTGTATGTGAACATCTTTTGCAACACTAACATAGTCCTTTTTGCCTGGCATTTGACGGCTGTATTCATCATTTTCATACATGTGTACTACCAGTTCTGCTGTCTCTGGGGAGAGTTTTGTCCCTTTTTTAGGGGCAGGTTTTGAGAGAATACCACTCACATTCTTTAGTTCTCTGACAGTTCAAACAACATACTCTGACACCTTGAAGAATTTGGAACAGTATTCATGAGACCACGACGAATCAGGAGCAAGTGTCATGATTTGGATTTAGTCTGGAGTCGAAGCTTTCTTCAATTTCTCCTTCATCAAATCATGTAATCTATCCAATTTTAATGCTTTCTCTTTGATTTCTTTTTCAATATGCACTGATTCTGACACAGTCAATTCTTCAACGTCGACTTTGTATACAGTCAACAGGTCGCTATTGAGTGTTCCAATCACTTGTTCTAATTTCCTTTTGGCACTATGAACACGACTATGAGGAGCAACACCATTTAAAGCGACAGGAGAAATGTCCATGGATTTCAGACTAATATTCAAGTTTTTTTGTGGGGTTTGCAAAAGTTCACTGGTGTAGTTTGCATCTATCCTGTCTGTATCATCAATCAGTCTCATATTTCTTCACACATTGACGACAAAGAATGTGTCCTGGTGTTACATTGTACGCTCTTACCTCCAGCTCTTTTTTCACCACCAACAATATCGGCCGTTCACCTTTGACTTTACTTTTATGTTGTAACAATTCACCACAACACTTCTTTGAGGTCTTTGCTCTGCGTTCAGACACATTTCCAAAATATTATTTGTGATGAAAGCAGATGGTTGATAACTCGCCTTCATGTTCCTTAAGCTCAGCTCTCCACAACAACATCTCAACAAAATCTTGGTTCAAGTCTGACAGATTCTCAATTCCTTTGAAACGATCATAGTTTAATTTGTGACATTCCAAATTGAGTTGGACACCAATGGAGCAAGCCTCATCAGTAATCTGTTTTATTTTTGTTTTCTAAAAAAGAGAATTTGAATTGAAGGCAAAACAATAAAATAGAATATATAGAGATAATCAGTTCACTTAACGTTGGTACTAGGGGATGAGTAAGATTTATATACATTTTTTCCAGTGAATTGATAGGAAAATCAACATTTAAAATATTCACAAATGTGTGTCTACCTCAAATTCTTCTGTATATTCCACAGCTAATTTATTTGTATAAGAATCAAGTGTTGCCTAACTTTCTTGCCTGCATAATAGAATAAACAAATTGCACCAATCACTATTATATATTTTAATTAGGTATAGATATTGTTTTTCATTTAAAATTATTTTAAGGTTGCAATACATTATGGTGCAGTAATCTAGCTCCGTTGCGTATGGGACACATTTTACTGAAAAAATTAACCACCAACTAATGCAGGCATAAAAGGCAAAGAAAGACTTTGTCATACAAGAAATATGATCATATTTAAGCAGATATTGTGGTTCAGTATGTTATAAGTCATAATAAGTAAAACCATTCAAAATTTATTCTCAGTTAAAATTGACGAGAATAACCCATGTAAATTATGTTGTCGTATGCTGGTTTTTGTTGTGAAGTCTGCTTTTATTATAAATATCTGATCACTGTGAGACTTGTTTTACCTTTTACTATTTAACTTTTACTTTCTATAACTTCAATGTGAATTTTATATAAATGATCTCCCCAACTCTCACATACCAAACTAGTTACTTCCCCAATAGGGTATTTCTGAACCCTCAGAAAAAAGACCTAACTTTGAATAGACACTGAGTGAACAAAACAAATACCGTTTACCAGTTTTGGTCCAGAGGTACTTCATAGTGTCTAAATGAATGTCCAAAAGAAAAGAAAACTGTTACCATATAAGCCACATCAGTTTTTTGCCTGTTATTGGTGCACATGTGAAATATTCCAAAATTTGATAAAATCTCATAGAAGCAAAGCTGATGCCATTTTTGGATTCCTCAGGTTAAAAAAAACTTACCTGTGTAAATTTTCAGGGTCACATCATGTTCCAAATTGAAAATATTAAAAAAACAAAAAAACAATAATTAAACAAATGTATTATTATGATTTAACAACCGAAAGTTATTTCTTTTTACATTGAAAAAATGGCATTTTATTGAATTCATTTTAACAAACAAATTATCAACCGAAAGTTATTTTTTTTATGTTGGAAAATGACATTTTATTATGAGATTAGAAAATGTTATGAAGTGTAATAAAAAGTAACGTTATTAAGAAAGAAAAAAACAAACTTTTGGTTGATAATTTGTTTGTTAAAATTAATTCAATGAAATGTCTTATTATTATAGCATATGATTTTATTGATTAATAATGTTGCATAGCCGTCCTGGAATGGGCCGTGGCAGTTCTCTCTTTGTATACCCATCCCGGAATGGGCCGTGACAGTTCTCTTTTTTTTATACCCGTCCCGAATGGGCTATGGCAGTTCTCTCTTTGTATACCCGTCCCGGAATGGGCCGTGACAGTTCTCTCTTTTTTATACCCATCCCGAATGGGCCATGGCAGTTCTCTCTTTGTATACCCGTCCCGGAATGGGCCGTGACAGTTCTCTTTTTTTTATACCCGTCCCGAATGGGGCCATGGCAGTTTTCTCTTTGTATACCCGTCCCGGAATGGGCCGTGACAGTTCTCTTTTTTTTATACCCGTCCCGAATGGGCCATGGCAGTTCTCTCTTTGTATACCCGTCCCGGAATGGGCCGTGACAGTTCTCTTTTTTTTATACCCGTCCCGAATGGGGCCATGGCAGTTCTCTCTTTGTATACCCGTCCCGGAATGGGCCGTGACAGTTCTCTTTTTTTTATACCCGTCCCGAATGGGCCATGGCAGTTCTCTCTTTGTATACTCGTTCCGGAACGGGCCGTGGCAGTTCTCGTTTAAACAACTGGTCATTTTTAACACCCAAAATGCAGATGTTGCATACCTTTTAATTTCTCGTACCTTCTCTCTTTCCTCGTAGCGTGGAGGGGTGTCGTCTAGTGGTTGTCTTTCTTCTCTTCTGTACTGCCGTGAACATTGCCGCTACAACAAAAAGCTTCATATTACGATTCACGACACAATAAATTAAAAAAAACTTTGATTGGTTTATTTCAGGCTTCAGTCTACGGTATCGATCTTGGAGATGTTTCACCAACGTTAAGGGAGAGACCAAATTACTACTCTATCGTAGTTACTCCTTAGTTAGTCCTTAGCCATTCGAGGAGGGGGAGGGGAATCTCATGCCTGTATTCTCTTAGGGAAATAAATTCCCATTTTTCATTTGAAGACTACATAGAGAAATCGTCCGTTCGGCCCGCTTCCAACACCCAGACTGGCAAAACACAGCTTCCCACACAAAAGCCCGTGACATCACAGAGCCCCTATCGCAGGTGCACATTGACCCTTGATCTGAGGTCTCGTCAACGTCGTGACCCTGTCAGCGTCTGTGAGCTCCAACTGTGAGAACAGTCCCATTCTGCACTCGACTGTACGGGTCCACCCGCACTAAATCGCGCAAGCCAAACCAACCGATCTCCAACACATACGCCCACTTCAAGATGCGTCCGTCCTCACATGGCCATTATCCAACAATAATAAAATGTTTTTTTTCAATATAAATATTATTTGTTTATTACTACAGTAAGCTAAAAAAAATAATTAAACAAATGTATTATTATTATTAAACTATAATTCAAATGAACAATAATAATAATAATAATAAACATTCGCAAAAAACCCTAAATAATAACAAAAACGTTTAATTTTTCATTTCTGGTCATCCGTACGTCACGTGACGCAGTATTTGTTTCACGGTTAAACAGGAAGTCACAAAAACATAACAATCTTGGATTTAATCGATTTTGGAAAGGTCAGTGGGGTTGGATGAAGACATTTTTGGAGAGTTTCAATTAATTATCTCCTCGAAAGAAAACTTGTAAATAAATCCTGAATGGTAATTCATTAATTTTGTTGTGTAAAACGAAAATCACCTGCTTACAACTTTTTTTCAGTTGATAATATCAAATTCTTTAACCCAAGTTTTTTTTACTCCACTCTGTAGACACCCATCCTCTTTCCCTAACATCCAGTTGTTGATTTTTGTTTTAATATATATTCAAAATGCTATAATGTAAGAACTTAAAACGGTAAAAATATTTCTATTTTACTTTTTATATTTTATCATTGGGGGGGGGGGCAACAGGTAAACCTTTTAGTTATAAATTTAAAAAAATTTTATAATGAAATGAACTTTTTGTTTATGATGGTGGGAGTAGTAAGTGTCAAGTTTATCCCCATGAAAATATTTTCTAAAGTTAAAAAATGTTTTAAGTTATAAATGAAATGAACAGGTGTTGTGTTCTTTAAGCTTTTATTTACTTTAAGTTGTCAGAAAAAGTTATACTTACCTTCAATGGCCTCTGGTTTGAGGAGATAAATGCAAAAGCACCCATCTCCTTTGCGATCGATTTTATACTAAAGGGTAATCATGTGACCCTTGAGGGGGGGGGTCACATGTGATTGACTATGCTATAAAACCGATTGTTTGGCAAGTTTTTTGTTGCCTCTTTTTTTTCTACACTCGTTTCCTACCGTCACGGTAGTTAACCTTTCCTTCTTACGGTTACGGTAGTTCCAGTTTTTACTAATATTTATTACTAGACCTCAAGGAGATTCGTACCTTAGGTCGCAACTGACGGCAATCTGTTGCAAGATATTACAGAATAAGAAAGGTAAGGTGTTTTTTTTTTGTACAAAGATCAAATCGACATGATTGGGATGACTCCAAGAGCCTTGGATGATGATGGGATTGTCAGGCAGCACTATTGTTCTGATTCCCTTGTCAGTAATATTGTCAATCCTGTACCTTCCTCTGTGAATCTATTCGCAGACATTTTTGAGGAGAGCACTGTGGATAGGGGACTACTACTTTAAATAAAGTAAGGTTATCCGGGTATTGGATACCTCAGGGGAGGCAATCTGTAAAGAAGGTTTTAGCCGGGTGCTCCTTGTGTCAAAAATTAAACTCAATCCCATTTACCAACCCCAAAATGACCCCTTTACCAAAACATCGGGTCAATATGGTAAGGCCCTTTTTACATACAGAAGTAGACTATACAGGTCATCTGTGGGTCCTAACAGGTGAAGAAAGGGTGAAAGATGTACATTCTTGTCTTCACTTGTTTGGAAGTGCAGTCAGTGCATCTGGAACTGATTGAGGATATGCCTGTTCATTCTTTTCTAATGGCTTTGATCCAGTTTTCCAATCTTTACGGCATCCCATCACATATTTATAGCGACAATGCCAAGTCCCTTGTGGCAGGATGTGACATAATTCATGAAGCACTTGTTGCCAGTGAATTTAAGGAAAATCTAGGGACTTGCGAGATCAGGCATATCAGGATACCTTTGCACTCCCCTTGGTATGGAAGTGTATGGGAAAGATTGATTAAGACCATTAGGTCTTGTTTATTCAAGCTAATTGGCCAAGCTATTTATAACTATTTTGATCTGCTCACTGTACTCTCTGATGTACAAATTGCTGTAAATTGACATACAGAAGTTCATCGGATTCCAGTTTGGAAATCATAAGACTGAATCATTTTTTATACCCTCTAGTAAACCCTCGTTTATTTTTGAAGATGAGCAGGGAAGGTATACACCAACTGGAACCTCCCTCCTAAAAGCACCTATTAAAGTCATTGAATTGCAGGGATGAGTCATTAAAAAGATTTAGGAGAATCTGGTACCAGGACTATCTCTTGAGCCTGAGAGAGCGTGCACAAACTCAACAAAAGTATTGCTCCCGTTATTTGTGTGGGAGAAGTAGTGATGATCAAGCTCTCCAATAAAACTCGACCATTTTCGGCCTTGGGTAAAGTCACACATCTGTTCTCGGGAGATGACGACTTGGTGAGATCTGCTCAGATAAAGCGAGGAGATGGCTCCTTGCAGGTTCATTCCCTGAAACACCTGTATCCACTGGAGTTATCCATTCAGGCACCCCTGATGGCTTTGATTCTATGACGGGGAATGCTGATGACAATTTTAGCAGCCGCACATTTGTTCATGATGATGATGGCTCTATTGGAGAAGACAGAGAACTTGTTTGAATTTGCCCTGATTGTGGTGAACCAGACAATAGCAGTGCCATGATATGTTGTGACAACTGTTATGACTGGTACCATTTCTCCTGCGTTGGCCTATGCCAGCCTCCTCCAGTTGAGGAAAGTTGTTGTCAGAATTGCTTCAACCAGGACCCTTCATCATTACATAGGGTTGAGAGTGATACATTAGATAACGATGCTGATCGTATCTGGATTTTTACTAATATTTATTACTAGACCTCAAGGGGATTCATACCTTAGGTCGCAACTGATGGCAATCTGTTGCAAGATATTACAGAATAAGAAAGGTAAGGTGTTTTTTTTATCTTTCTCTCTCTGCCAGTTGCGATTATTGCATCAGGAATAAATTTAGTATTTCCTTAGGTCGTTTTACTAACTAGGTATTTTACTTCACTCTTTGGTAGAGTCCCATAGCTGGAATATGCGATAAAGTTAAAAAGCTGCGCTGATCGAATTGATCGCTTTTCTAAATGAATGTGAGTTACTGCATCATGTAATTTAATATCAAAGTTCTTTTTCGGTGCTGGTGTATTTTATCTGTACCAAATTTCTGCCCTGGAAAACGTTACATTACTTTAACCGGTGTAGAGAGGAAAAAAAATGACCTCTTCTCTTACATTTAGAATGCGCTTTTTTAATGATTTTTTTCCTGGTGGAAAAAGGCATATCTTCTCATGAGAGTAACCGTGCGCTATTTGATAGATTAAAAAAAAATTAAAACTTTTTTATATTTTTTGTTTAAATTGTTTCATTTTATATTTTGACAATTTTTATATTTTATTGATCTGAAACCTCAACCTTTGAACTGTCTGTGCGCTTTTTTGATCCGTGCGCTCTTTGAAGAACCCCCTCCACATTACACAATTTTATTAAATAAATCAAGTAAAGTTATAGATACTTCTACACAATACGAACCAAACTGTTTTTTTTTTTATCCTAATACTAACTTAACCCAACTAATCCATTAAGTTATATTTAATATTTTTGGTCATTTATAACGACAGCTAACAGAACGAAAAAGGGATGAGAAAAAGCAAATAGACAACAAATAAATGGTACCAAAGGCAAAATAAGTTACTCTTCTATCTATCTGGATAAGTTTATTTGTGTTTTAACTTATTTTAAAGCGTTTTTAGTTCGATTTAAAATTAGTGTCTGGACGCAATATTAGAATTGAAAACAAAAAAATGCTGTTTTGATCACGTGACTTCCCGACACTAATTACCGCCCAAATATACCAGCACCTGGGAGTTATACATAAAATAACAGGAAAACTTTAGGAGTTACTTGTGGGGGAAAACTATGGTGCTTATCCAGATTAAGGGAGACATTTGGAAAATAAAATAAACCAAATTGCGGAATATATGGTTGATGTACATACCTGTCACTAGCTGAATATATCCTATACCAAAATCACGTAAATTAAATTAATCAAGTAGTTTGTTTTGTTTTTTTATAAAAAAAATAAAATTTTACCGATTAACGAATAACGTGGAATTACGGCCGCCATTACGGCTTATTATGAATTCCGGTTATCTCCCTTAAATAAACCGTAATGGCAGCTGTATTTCCACATTATTCGTTAATTAGTAAAATGTAATATTCTTTTATAAAATAAAAACTACTTGATTTACGTGATTTTTGGTATAAGATATATTTAGCATGTGACAGGTACGTACATAAGATATTCCTCAGTTTTTTTTTTGTTGTTGTTTTTTTTTAATGTCTCCCTTAATCTGGATAAGCACCAAAAATAGTAACGTACACTGAAATGTACGGAAATTAATCCAGTATTTTAAAAATTTTATTTAATTAATTCAAATTCTATCCGACGTCCTAAAACGACGCCATTATCACTGATTCAGGGGAGATAAGTCAAATGTTTTTACTTGGAGATAATTCAAAAGACAAGAAATGGCGTCATTCAAGCGTAAAATTGCTACTTTTAATTTAAAATAAAAATTCTATTGGATTATTTTCCGTAAATTTCCGTGTACGTTAATATTTTTCCACCACAAGTAAGTAATTCTTAAAGTTTTCCTGTTATTTTATTTATAAGTGCCATATTTCATGTGTCTGTTTACATATAGAAGTACCTTGCTTTTTAAAAAAAAAATCAATAAATAGGAAAGCAAAATGCAAGTCACATTCAGGCGAGAAACACATACAGACACACGAGAAGTGGTGACATAATTTTATTAATACGGAAATTATATTTTTCACATTTGTTAGGAGTCGATTCTAATCCATAAGAATTATTGAATAACTAGTTTTGCTTTTCCTTTTACTTAAAGTAGTGTAGAGAAACAAAACGGTAACTTTATTTTTATATGTTGAACATGTTTAAATCCGCTTGTACGTGACCCCACCTGTTTAGTTAGTTCACCTGTTGTGAAGGTGTATTGTGCTTCGTCATTATACACACATTCCTAGACCCTCCCCTCCCCTTATGCTTTATCTTGAAATGGAAGGACCTTCTTAGAGTTTGCTTTTTGTCTGACTCATTTGCAAACCTTACGGTTTATCTATCTTGACTTCTCCCCCCCTCCCCATTTTAAAACTGTACATTTTTATGAGTAATTAAAAGCAACAAAAACGAACATTTTAAATTTCATGATGAAAATCACTTTCTACATTTTTATGAATTTATTTCCTTTTTTGCTAATGTAAAAAAGAAAAGTGAGCCCCCCCCTCCCCCCAACAAAACCAAACAACAAAAAAGCACATTCCATCACATGTGCACGGGCCGTTTCAGAAGTTACTCAAACAACAACAAAGAAAACCTGACTAACAACAAACCGAGAATGTGACATAATTTCCAAATAATTTCTATAAAGTTGGTCTCCCCTTATGAATGTCTACCTCAATAACCAGACAGACAATAAAGAGAGAAATAAACTCAAACCGTGTTTTTGCACAGTTATTATTCACTCAACAGACATCGCAACAATTTGAACGTTTGTTTTTTTACCTCCTAATTTGAATGAAATTAAAACCATATCCAAATAACATTGTACAAAATAGAGAAATTGAACAAATTTCTATGATTTTTACATCCAATAATAATTATCATTCCTCAAAATTAGAAAACTCTATGCTCATAACTTCAGTGGTGTAAGTTCAGTTTTCACACAAAGCATTGTTTTGTATTTTTTATTAATGGGTTACCAATTATCAAGGTCGAAGACTACTTGCAGATAAGGATTAATGAAATAGATAGATTGACAGCTGATTGATGATGAATACTATGAGAGGATTGAAAACCTTCATATACCACCCACTCAAAACAACAGCTGACCCAGAAAACAGCAATTCTTCCCTCTTTGTCATGAAATGTGAGAACTAAAAGACAAAATAGGGGAGAAGCTCTCTGGCATACAAAAGATGCTTGAGCAGCTGCGTTGGTATTCCCCGATAAGGGCACCTCAGGTGATTTGCAATAAACTAACCCTCTTCTCAAAGAGCTTGAGAGAGTCTACCTCCTAGGACTAAACAGAACCATACCTCTGCCCGACAGAAGCAAGCAAGATTTACAAGGTCGTCAAAAGTAAATCTACGGCCCACTTCATACACTCCATGGTTCACTTCATACACTCCATGGTCCACTTCATACACTCCATGGTCTACTTCATACACTCCATGTACTTATTAAAGAGTCCAACCAAGGATGTCTATGACCTCGGATGGTTATTCTTTTAGAATATATAAAAATGAAGATTTACACTAGATTTAGAAAAGTGCTCTTATAGCCAATAAGACTTTTGGGTAAAACTGTAGCCCTGCACTCTTAGCTAATTCACACACAACAAAAAATGAGATTCTACTTTTTTTAGGTGATTACATGTAAACAGCTTGAAAAAGTTGGTAATAAAAATAAATCAAAACAAAACTATTTTAGAGTGTGGGAATTACTTTCGCATATACATTTTATGTAATGTGATTACCTACTTCCCAGCAGTAATGATCACCCACTTCCGGACCAGATAAAAGATTTAAGGACCTTGAGTGATTATTATTGCCTGGCGGCCCGGAAGTGGGTGATCATTTTATTTTAAATTTACAAAAGTGATCCCCCACTCTAAAGTCTAAAAGTTTTTTAATTTTATATTTCTTTTTACTGCCTAATTTTTCATGTCTACTCCTTTTCTGTTATTTGTTTAACAAGTGTCTCTTTAAACCGGGAATGATCTTGCTGCACAGTCTACCCCCAACCAGGACGAACGAAGGCGAAAGTTTCTCATCTGTTGAGATCAATTTCCAAAGCCTTCAGATATCTTTTGCAGACATCTCTGAAATGCAGCTGAGTCCTGTCTATGGAGCGCTTTAAAAGAGAAACTTTGGGGATATATACAGGGCTGATTTCTATTGGATAAGCTGTGGTATCAACTAGCCAATAAGAATAAAGAAACAACGGTTGAGGGTGGGAAGCTTCCACTTCCCCTCTTGGGTTCTTGCAGATATGATGGGGGCATACATTTAAAGTTTTTGTATTTCTTAGGTAAAGCTCAAATCAATTCATGCGAATGGACATTGTAGTATACATTGTTTAATAAAAGATACTGGTGATGAACCATTTCCACTTAAAATCTATTTAGTACAACACATGTAATCTGAACAAAAAACATGTTCGAAATGTGTAAATATGCTAGAATAATCGATAGTTTAATGAAATGGAGGCTTGCAACCAACAAAGTAGTGTATTATGTAAAAACGGAACTGAGCTCAACTGAAACAAAACAAGTACTTTCATTATCCCAGAAAGCAATTTTAAATTATCTATAAAAAAGCTTGTGAAAGAAATAGTTTTAGAAATGCTTTAATTTTTGACATAAATTATTTTCATAATTCACTACAAGATTGTACTTCGTTTCAGTACTCATTATTTATGATCCAGGTTTTCCTATGGCTCATGCCGCCATGTTCTTTTTTTGTATCGCTCAAAGCAAAAAAAATATAAAACGTCTTTTTTTCCCCTATTACTACGTAATACTTAATTGATTTTAAATCCAAAACGTTCTTAATATTATAATCTTTATATATATATATATATATATATATATATATATATATATATATATCGCATATACACTAATTTTATTCAAATTTTTTCAGAAACTGTTTACCCCTTCAAACTGATCATTTACCTTCTAACCTTTTGTGGATTTGACTTATTACTACTTTGAATGTATCCATTCTACTGATATAAGTATTGGTAACAACTTGTTGTTTTTGTACATGACATATGGTCATGTACATTTTGGTTACCAATGGGATAATATTTTTATATGCAACGTGTGTTTGATCATGCATCATAATTCAGAATAGAGCATAGCATCAAGTTTTAGAGATAGAAGAGTATGGAATGGGGGGGGGGGCAGATTACAAAAGTGAAAGGAAGCAAAGGATAAACACTCACAAAGCTGCCAATCCCGTAGGCCACATACAAGTATTATATCGCTTTCTCTCTCCCCTCATTCATTCTCATGTTTAACGTCCATTTTACATGTTGGCATGTGTTGAACGGCTTTTAGAAATTGACTTCCAAACTAACCTATCTCTGAACAGATCTTTATTTATCCCTCTTTCTCTAAAGTCCATCCTTATCACTTCCTCCCATGTTCTGTGGATATTATATCAAAGTTTGATGTGAATGAGTGTTTCTGTTCATTCATAAAAATGTGTCAATTTATTTTTTGACATTTGTCAAAATAATAGTCACCAACCAGTCAGCCACAACCAGCAATGATAACAAAACCTATCATCATTAATATCCAAAGAGTCAAAAACACAAAAGGAAAAATGTAGCTTAAGTAGTAATGCCCTATTTAAATCCCCTGATACTGTGATATGCTACAGCCCTTGTAATGGTGATGCAACATATTTTTGGTACCCTCTTGTGGTGCCTATATTACAAGTATTATGTTTGTGCTAACAGAGTAAATGGAATATTGTCGAGAGTTTCTGTAGCTCTTTTTGGCTTGGACTTCAGACTATACAAAAAATGTCACATACTACTTAACAGTTCTAGTCATTCCAAAAGAAAGGATTTAAGAAGTTGTTGTTTATACAAATTAAACCTGAAAAAGTAAACAAAGCAAAACTTTTGTAAAGATTTGCTATTGAAGATTTAATTAGAAACTTTTTTGACTTTAACTCTTAACCATCGAGTCGGTAGCTCAAACGTTAAACTCCAACTCTTGAAATTTTAAATGGTCAAACTCTGATCTAAGAAGTCTTCTATTAATAATTTATATTATACAAGAACTTCACATCTGTGGAACAAATTACCATTGGGCTGATTCCCCGCAGACTACAACATAGTCATCTTCAAATTCAATGTCAGCAAATACTTGTCATAAACCGTCCTTATAAGTAATCAAAATTTGTTCATTCCATTCATCGTTTTCAATCCTCTTATAATATTCTTTATCATTCAACTGACAATCACCTTTATCCTTGAATGGCTTTTGGTGACTCATTAGTAAAAATTAATTATTTTGTAAGTTTTTTTATTTCTTCTAAATTTTCATTTGAAGTACACCACTTATATTTTTGTTTTTTGGAAAGGCGTTTATACTTCATATAGTTACCGTCAAATGCTCTTATACTGCTGATAAACCTCCATTAAAAAAAAAAAAAATTTTTTAAATCATTTTAAAAAATAAAATTCTTTGATCAAGTTTTAAATTTAACTAGAAACATGCATCGTCTGAACACAAATATTTAATATTTTGTGAATGCATATATAAGATTAAGTTTTCTTTTTTCGTTTTCTTTTTAATGGCATTCACATTAAATTTCTACAAATATGTTGCTTATTTGTATGAAAATAAAAAAATGCAATTAGACATTTGTATTACTGTGGTAGGCACCATTTCGTTTTATGTATAGCACACTGTTTGTTAATATGTACTGATAGTTTCTGATCAAAAAGACTGCTATCTCAGAGTCTACAAAAATAACAACAACAGTTTGGTTGTCACAATACCACAATTTTAATTTTGATACAATAGTAAAGTAAAAAAAAAAAAAAAAATAACACTGGAAAAAAGAAGTAAAATAACACCAGTGTTAAATGACCTGAGATGTTGCATGCCACAGACCTTTAAACCAGGCAGAAAACAAAAGAAGAACAATACGAAATAGAAATCAAGAGAGTAGAGAGTGGGGGAAAAAGAGAATCGAAAGCGAAATTTACAGTGCAACAGCAAAATAAAATCCGAGAGGGGAGATCAAAAGTTTGGATAGGTTACTGGAAGACAAGTACAACATCCACAAAGGAAGTAAAATTTAGAGCGTTTGAAGAGTAAAAAATATTAAGTTATGTAAAATCAATGTCATATGTTTTCAAATTTTATGTATAAATAACGCGTTTTAAACAGTATGGTATTGAAAAGTATCAATATTTTTGATAATGCTAAACAACAGAAATATTAATATTAAAATAGTACATAAATTCCTCATGTTTCAACATAAAAAAGAATAATGTACTGTCTTTAAGAAATTTAGCATCATTTCAAATACAAACATCAAATAGCCATTATAATAAGATCATGTTAAAATCAGTCAATGGTTTATATGTGAATTTTTTACATGAGGATTGATAATTTGAATTATTCGGACTACTGTTGTTATCTTGGATGTTATTCTCACGTTTCGGCCGATGTCACCTCCAGCCTTCTTCAGGTGCATCTTGTTGAACTTGGGAATCTGTATGGAATTTCCAATGAAACCCTTTATTTAATCCATGGATTCTTGAGTTTGACAAGACGCACCTGAAGAAGAGCTGAGGTTGCATTGGCCAAAACATTGTGAGAATAACATCTAAAGTGAGAACAATAGAAATCCGAATGATCCAAATAATCCAGATTTAGTTTTTGTCGCAATTCTTGGAAAAATCGCATGTTTATGCTACCATTCTGACGTAATGGAGGCTCTGAAATTTGATAATGTGAAATTAGTAAACTGGGTTCAAGTGTGTAGGATTTCGTTTTACACTAAGCCAACTGTCTACTTGTGTGTTGCTCTGCATTCATAGGTAAACTATTTGAGTAAATTCGATTCTTCTTTGTCACTTAGTTTGTACACTACCTTATTGTTATGAATGTGGTCATCTTAGATGTTTCTGGTATTAAATAACGTCTCCACACATGTTGATATACTGTTAGCTTGATTACTGAGAAAAAAGAGAAGGAAGAAATGGATACAATGCTTCCTGTTGTAGTCTCTTATTTAGTTGATCTTTTTCTTATTAGTATTATTACGTTTTACACTAACGGCAAGCAGGTGCTATTTACTAGAACACCAATGATAATTATCTCTAATGCTCCAGCACACTACCCTTGGGTGGGTGGGTGTTTCGTGTATAAATGCTTTTTGATTGAAATCATTTTTGTACTAGCTCTACCAACCTGGCATTGCTCGGGATCCATTACGTTCAAATTTGTTTTGTAAATATTTCTATGTTAAAAGCAAGTAAGGAATGCTAGCAAATAAGAGGAATAACTCTTATTCTTTTAGTAAGAGTTACTAGCTGATCTTTCTTTGAAGATGATTATTTAATAATAATTTTAAAATGTGTACATATTAACACACTGTCAGACCGGATCAAGTATTTTTAAAATGAATTGTAGCAAAGTATGATAGTCTTTTTCAAATGATATCATACAACTAGGGCTCACAAAATAAAAAAACTAGTTCTGAAAACCGAGTTTAAGTGTTAGTTATTCTCAAAACCGGTTTTTAATTAGTTTTGGCAGATTCAAAACAATGCCCTCTCTCTCTAACTTTGTTTTTCTTCTTTTTTTTTCATCAATAGATTGATATTGATTAGACACCAAACTTTCAGATTTCAAAAGAATGTATTATTTTCAAAGTTTCTCGAGGGTGGGAGTGGGATATTGCGTAATTCAAACTTATAGTAAAATGATTCCCTAATGGAATTCGTCCTAACCTTCAGAAGTTAAGAGTTTAAAAATTTATTTCATTTTTTGTACCGTTTCTAACACTATGCAAAAGTGTGAATCTTTAAAACGCAATTTGGATTATAAATATTCACATCCTCACACATTTCATGTTAAAAACAGTGCACAAATAGAATGCAATTAAAGATACAATGAAAGGAAACCATGTGTAATCATAAAATATAAAATGATTTTTTTTATTGTTAAGACTTAAATTGGGGAATTATTTTCATTTGTGTGCCGTTTTCAATATAGAACAATCGAGTCTATACTTAATTTTTTATACTGTTGTAGGCGATGACATTTGATTTATTGTAGAGGAATGAATGTACATAAAGTGTTTAAATATAAAACACCAATCACCATAACAGAAAATTTTTTTTGCGACAACAGTACATCCAAGATAGGAAATTGATATGTTGTGATCGGTTTCAATGAAAGACAACATTCAGCTAACTGAAGGCTGACTGACTGCAGTTACAATATTTATTCAAAACGAATACAAATTATTTTTAAAAAAGTGAATTATTTTTAATTTTAAGAATACCAATAAAAATAATTATTTAAATGTTTAAAATTTTTTAAATACATTCTTCACTGAGATTTTCTTTTTGTTTTTGTTTTATGAAATGAAGAAAATCTATTTTAAAAAATGAATTTCGTTTCTTTACATTCTAATATATTTCAGTTATTTTTATGGAACTAACCGATAATTGCCCCTTGTGACCCCAGATGGAATCAACAAAAAATGTCAATGGTGTCTTTAGATTCCTTGAAAAATTGAATCCTTATTGAAACTTATTGAAATGTTCTAACATATCGATAGTATAATGTGGCCACAACATATTAAGTTGATTTAGTATATTTACTATTTTTGTTTAAACTTGAAAGACATATGTAGAAATGGACTCGGAAGTCGATCATCACTTCCACCACCAAAAAGACCAAAAAGTTGTATGAAGAACCTTGAAGAACATTTAGAAAACTCCGAGGACAAATATCAGTCACAAACACCAAACACTAAACAGCTTGTTTGTTGTATGAATTTTGAATTCTCTGAAGTTGGTCCTTGTGACTTGGATGGAACTGGACAGAGTACGCTGCATGTTCCTCTTGGACTGTGCTCTAGTCACTACCAACATACCCACCTCCATCACTTTGTGCACTTTATTTGATTACTATTGACATATTGATATACTGCCTTTTCTTTTCAACTACTTACACCACCTACTGGTCAATTGAGCTTGTTAAATTCTTGACTTACTGATGTGTTATTTTTGCCATAGTTTTTTTTTAACTGATTCTCAAAATTCTGCTTTGATGTTATACTGCTTCCCACCTCAGTGTAAGTTCATTTTTCATGACCAACCAAAGGTTTACAATAGGATTTAGGTCTGGGCTGGAAGGAGATCATTCCATTATCTTATCTCCAGTAAACTTTTTCATTTAAATAACTCACAAGTGATTCTGGAAGAATGAGTTATTGTGCGGTAAAATACACTTTGAATTACAGTTACAAGATTGTGCTTTGTACCAGTCAAACGTTTTGTCCATAATTGTGCAATAATCTTCATTCTTACTTTGACTTTAAATGACTCGATGATCATTTCATTAATAATACCAGCCCAGATCATCATCCCTACATATTGTTGTCTTTTAGTATTTTGAACCTCTATATTTGACAGAACCCATCCGCTGGCTCGCCCATCACACATCAAAAGTTACTTTGAATTCATCTGTGAAAATCATTTTAGAAATTCAATTTTCATATACTTTTTGGCTCACTTTTCACATTTAACAACATTAGCTTTACTCAAGGGAGGTTGTCAAGATTTTCAAGAAATCATCATCTTGTATAAGATTCTTACTAATTTCTTCCTAACCATTTCTTGAAACACTTCTGCACTGCATAAAAGAGGCAGTTTTAAAAGTACACATTTCAATCGATGTTGATTGCAATTAGACATGTTTTACAACCTTTTTCTTTTACTTTATGTCGTTTTATTGTAAGTTTTTAAACTGCCCTTTTAATTGTGCGATGAGGTCTTTACCCATTTTAATTATATAAAAAATAAATAAAAATATATTAGTTATTTCAGCAGAAAAATCAAAATGATATCCATATAACTTAAGATGGTCAATTACGAAGACTAATGCTTTTACGTCAGGCTGAAACTGTTATTTCAACCTACTAAAGAACTCAATCCACAAGTGAGGAATCATATTATATATATATATATATATATATATATATATGTATATATATATATGTGTGTGTGTATATATAACAAACAGGAGAGTAGAAAGTTGACCGTGGGTTTATTTCAGCAGCCTCGTAACTCTCGCTTCTCTTATTTTGTCCTTTAGTCCTCACATTCCATGAGTGATGTTTCTGAAAAAGGGGAAGAATTGCTGTTTTCTGGGTCGGAATCTATCTATCTATCTAACACTTCTGGTTGGATATTTTTTTTCCTTGAAGTAGGGTTTTTTTTTTTTAGCTCCTTACATCAAGCGACTTAGTGCCTTGTCTGGAGCGATTACCATAAAAATCTTTTTTAAAATATATAAAGAAAGATTAAAATTAATTTCATTTAAATTTTGCATAAAATTTTAGTTAATTGCAAAATGAGTTTTCTGTGAAATTTTGTTTACTTTGATAAGATTTACCAAATTAAAAAAAAAAGCATTGTTCACTTTTTTATAACTTTGTAGTTATTTAAAAAAAAAATGTGTTTCGTATTCATACACTCAAAACCTGTTTAGTGTGTTGCGAACAATTAGGGTGTTGATACTCATGAAAGGGTGACAAAAAAAAAACAAAAAAAAACAAGGGGATGATAGATAGATACAACATGCAGTGACATGTTAAATTTGAGTACAGCTCTTAGTGTATTATCTCATCAGTGTTCTCATCTTGTCATGAACTTTACTTATCGATAGTTGGAAATACCAAAGTGTGTTCTGCCATTTTCTTTGACCTATAGCGCAAGTGAGGGCAGAAACATCTTATAAAATGTTTTTATTTACGATAATGTTATTTTTTAAATTATTTATTTTCTGGGGCATGTGTAGTTTTATTATTCTGAACACACAAAATAATTTTTTTATTTATCGATTTTATTCAAAGAACAAGAGTAATTTAAAGAATCTACTACTCTTTTGCGTTTATGATGTCATTTTAATGAGGGTTTTTCGATAAAACCTAGAAAAATTCAGTAAAAAAAATGATGAATTTATTTTCAGCATTAAGAACGTGAATTTCAAGATTTCTTTACCAAGATTTAGCTATTATATTTAACAATAATGACCAAAAAGTATATTTTTAAAAGGTAAAGACAACTATAACATGGCTGTTACAAAAAAAAATCGTATCCATAAAGTTGTATGTGATGATAACGACTTATAAGGCACTAATTTAACACCACATTGAACAATTATGGATACGAAAAGCTTGTCATGGAAACCGAAAGATTAATCTTCATATCAAAGGGATGCGGAAAGTTGACAAGAAAAAACAAGAATATTTGAAATTTGAGTTTTAAAGAGATTGGAAACATTTTATATCCAACATGCAGGTGATCTAATTGAATAATTTTAAACAGACATATAAAAATGATGAAATATTCAAACAGACATAACAATGATAAAATATAAAAAAAAAAAACTTATCCAAAGAGAACAAGTAACTTGATCACTCTTCACATTAAACATTGGAATTTCTTTATAGAGGGGAAAATGGGAGAAGAATTGTTTGAATAAAGATGATTTTATAGTGAACGGAGAATAAACGAATAAAAACGATTCTCCAAATAGGTGAAGAATGGATTACATTGAGAACTTTCAGATTAGATTTTCAAACGAATCTGAATTTGCTTGAAGTTATACTGTTGTGATAAAGAAATACAAACAAACAATTTAAAAATTAAAATATTTCTTTCTTTAAATAATGTTATAATAACATGAATGACTAGCATACAAATATAAAAGTGTTTATTATTCAGTGAACAATGCAATAGGTAGTTACAAGTTGGGTAACTTGGCTTGTAATGTATACGGGGAATGGCCCATCTGTATTCGTACTATTGTCATACCTTTCGTGGCGGCTGTCTGGTTCAATTAATCATATGTAATGAATCGTTTAGAAGAGGTTTTGTTTCGGCATTATAATCCAACAGGGGTTGATCTGCTGTAAAACTTATAAACCAAAGAATATTCTAGAAAAATAAAAAAGATAAGGCTCAGGGAAAACAAGAAAAAGAACAAAATTCAAATTAAAAAATCGTTTACATTTTGATTAAATGGGAGCATCATTTTTGTTTTGGTGCAATTCAATATAAAATGATTTTTTTATAAGAAAATTAAAGAATCTCTTCAATAATAATTTTTTGAAGCAAGAATTGTGCAGACTTGACCTTCAGTTATGTGGTTGATCTTATGGAAACAATCGTACAGGCTATGTCCAAATTCTAGTTGATCTATTGTGGTAATTTACATATTAATATTGTTGGAAAAGTCATGAGCCTGCAATTTCCCACTAGATATTCATGAAATATCAACCTGTGTTGTTCAAGTAATCATATGTAATGAATCATTTACAATAGGTCTTGTGTTTCAGAATTATAATCAAACAAGAGTTGATCTGTTGTAAAACATACAAACCAAACAATATTATTAAGACTTAGAACAATAAAAAAAAAGCACAGGGAACAATGGTTTCATGCATTTTTACATTAACACGATCAACCTCAACTAGAATTCATCATCAGTTCACCAATTCCAATATATTGTACCAATTCCAATTGCACGTAATAATTATTTTAGTTTCAAAATACATTGATGACACTTCTTAAACATAAGTGCTAAAAGACAAACGAAAAAACATACTATTTCAGGAATATTTAGATATTGCATATATTTATGAACTTGATAGAATCACAGAATTATGGCAGCAGCCATCTTTGTTTTAATATGTATGCTTTTTCCCAGGCAGAGAGTAAATTAGAGAAAAAGGTTTAAAAAATTAGTGTTTTAAAACAGGAAACATTCATTGGAAGTTATGAAATGCAATGTCGAAATCGGTTTAATATTATCAAATTGTTTGAAGAATTAAGAAAATGAAAAACAAAAATAAGAGACAAAAATCTAAGGAATGCTTTCTTATTTTACTTGCACGGTTCAAAATGGTAATTATTTATCCTGCTCCCTCACTGATTTACTCGATATTATGATTATAGTGGATCATGGATGTGGATAACAAGACCCACTCTATCCACCATAAGTAATGTATGTATAGGTGCAATGTGTGTAACATATCAGAGATCTACGTCATACGTTTTCCTTTTAGACTAGTTGTTCTGTCAAGAATAGAAAGTCTATTCTACCTTACTATTTCACTCATAACTGGAAGTAGACGTGAATTCATGCATTTCCGAAGGCTATTGTTATTGAAAATTATTTTATAGCACGGAGAAAACTTGAACCAAGCATGTCAGTTTGTGTTGATAAGCATTACACAATGTGTGTGTGTGTGTGTGTGTGTGTGTGTGAAATATCAGAAACATTTTTCTTTCCCTCATAGTAATAGAATATCTGTGGAATGGTTTGTCAGTATATATTGTTCGCTCACTTTATGTAGGTATATTAGAACACCACATGCAATTAATGGTTTTAACATTTAATTAAAGCTAGAATAGTATTCAGTGGTTTTTTATTTTTTTAATAAATTGTTGAAGCAAATATGATTATTGAAATACAATAGCAAAATACAGCAGTCACCGGGCCAGAAGGGTGTAAGGCAAAGCAACAAAAACGGCTAAATAAGGTGGCATAAATATGTTTTAAATGTGTTTCAAATATATACCAGAACAGTAAATAATCCATGGAATGGTAAATGCAAATAACAGGTAATAGATCTACAGTAGATAATAATTTCAATTCGAACTATCAAAATTTATAGATGAACATTTTACGTTTAGTTTAAAAAGAAGGGAAAGGAAATCGATACAGAAGAAAGCAGACATATCTGACAGCGAAACGGATAGGTAGACAGAAAATAGAGACATATCACCTAAATCATTTATTAAACTTAGTTATGTCTATAGATATAATTATAACCTATTATGGGTAATATCAAACCTAGTTCCAGGAGTTATTTTTCCCTCAGTACACCAAAGGGGTAGACACAGAATCAATTTTTGAAACTTGCAGCACTCCCTATAATTAAGGGTTTGCCATAAGAGCTTAGGTCATTTAAATAAACAAAAACTTGTGTAACAACACTAAGTACACCCTCCCCCCCCCCCTTAACCGTAACTTGTGTCAATCTTACCCTTATTGGAAGAATGGCAAATATCTTTACATATAGGTAAAATTCTTCCTCAATTCCTGTTTTGATTAATTCTATTTTGTAGAATTGAAGTATCTTCCTTGGTAGTCTAATATCTACCTTATTTTTCTTTTTAGAAGACAGTCAAGTAAATGTTGACATACTTTTATCCAGTCCTTCCTCTTACTGTCGATAATAACATTCAAGCAAGCTGTTTAGTGTTTGGTTTCAAAGTGTTTTTCAACCTGTATCAATATTTCCTTAAAGATTGTCGGCCAGTTTTGGACTACCTACTTAAAAAAAAAAAAACTTATTTCAATAAAATCACATTAATTTTTTCTGTTTATAGACATTCTTTGAAGAGTTAAAAAAAAGATGGGGTAAACTTACTTCAATAAAATCACATTCATTTAATAATTGTAATAAAATGTTAAGTGTTCCTGAAATTGAATAAGTTCAGTATATTTTAAATGTCTTGATATAGTTTTTTGTAATATTTATATCAATCTGTATTTTGTAAATTGCCACTGTTCTCGGTAATACAGGGGGAAACTTAAGTTTCTGTTATTCAGTTACTTGGAATTTGTTCTTTTGTTTTCTTTTGTTCTTTTTGTTATCAACTATGAAAAGTTGCAAGGAATGCTGATATGTGAGTAATCTTGAATTAATGGACAAATGTCAAGTGCTTTGTGAGTATTGTTGGTAGTGAATATACAGACAGAATAGAAAAGGGGTTCTTCAGTTCACATAGAACTTCCTTATTGTTTAAAATGGAGATTATCAAAAGTGTTGCCCAAAAGAGTGGAGAAGTGAGAATCTACTTGACTACCCGGATATGGAGTAAGAGTTTTCAACTTGAGATGTAAAGATCATGAATCTGATATTATTTCATTTAAAAAAACTTTTTTAATTTTTTTTATTGGAATTTCGAATGTGTTCAGCTAATTCATTTACATATAAGATTAAACTAGAACAGTCCATCTATGTGTGGATTCTATAAAAATGTTTTAAACTAAAAGAAGGTTTGTAGATAAATTGTACCAGTAGATATATTGGCATAGTTGGATTGTATTTTTAGACAAATTGATGTAGATGAATTTATTTAGATAGAACCGTTCTGCCCAGTGACTAACATTTAGGAACCTGTCCTCCCAAAAGACGGATACAGATTTTGAATGAAAATCGATCAAAAAGCCATAAAAACCTTAAAGTTAAAGGTGAATATGTAAGCTGCTTACTGATTGACAGAAACATCATTTTTAACCCAAAACTATGTAGCTGCTTATTTTTGCATCTTCCCAGGTTAGTCAAGCTAAATCCTGCTTGCTAAAGTGGGACTACAGTTTCAGAAGATTATTTATGATATGGTTGGCTCTACTATTTTATATGGTACTATAATAAACATGCCAGTCTTACTAGACTTCCATTGTAGAGATAGTATACTATCTCCAAAATGGTACACCTTCTTATTTCTGGGGTTGTAAAATTGGAGTCGGAACATCATTTTAGTAGTCTGGGTTTGAGAGCTAAATTGACTCGAAACTGATCTTCCTTCTCGTGCTCCATTAATCTAGGAGTATTTTTGTTGCGTCAAACATGGACATGTTGAACTGTTTGGTCCCCCCCCCCTCCACAAAACAACTGTATGGAAGAGCTATAATTGAAAGAAAGATTGGTAACTGAACAACAGGGCATTAAAAAGTGAGTGTCGTTTTTCAGATGTGGCAGCAGTTTAGATTGCGGATAGTTGTCTTGAAATAATCCGTATGCAGTCATCTATAGAAGGTCCTGCACCACAATTTAGATTCTTGTGAATGGATCTCTGCCATTACTTACAAACTTTCTTATACGTGCTTGAGTATTTCACGAAATCGGACGTCTTATTTGGAATCTATTTTCGAATCTCCCTTTATCAAAGCACTCTCATCAATCACGTTCCTTGTGTTAATGTCAGATGAATTACTTCCCTTAAATGGTTATACTGGAAGTGGAGACTATTTAAGGCAGACATGCTGACTGGTCAATGTGAAGGAAGTGTATCAGTGAATGTTTTTGAAAAGTATAGGAAACATTAGCACCTTGTAACTTCTCATTATTCATCTTATTTATTTACTTTTTTCTATTCACTCATCATTTATTGTTTATTATTTTGTATTCTCCTGCCATGTACATTGGTTTTATGCATTCACAAATCTTATCTACTAATTTTCCTCCAAATCTATTAAACCTATAGTCTCAATTAAATAAGGACAACAAAAACTTTACCCTAATAACGTAATGCCTTTTGTCAAATTGCAGATACAGATTTAGATTTGTATTTTTCCATGAAAAATGCCAGTATACTGAAATCATATGCTCTTAATAGGGTTAAGATAAAAATTCATATACACTAAATGTACAAAAGCAAGGAAATTCCCAAATCTTTACACTTTTATTGTCATTAAGTGTATGACTACATATCAACCAAACCATTTCATTATCACATCACTACAGTATAAATCTCTATGCATGAGTGGATGAAGTGTGTGAGGTGCGCTGAAGAAAAATTCCTACGAGTAAAATACATAGCCCTGTTGTGCTCGCATAGCCTTAATGACAATAAAAGTGTAAAAATTTGCTTTTGTACATTTAGTGTATATGAATTTTCATCTTAACCCTATTAAGTGCATATGATTTTAGTATACTGGCATTTTTCACGGAATGTCACTACTTTTGTAAAGGCTATGCCTCAATACAATGCCTTCTCACAACTGATATAGTTGGTAGTTTGACTAATCAAGGTATATGGTAAACTGAAATTAAAATGCCATCAACTAGACCTTAGAACCTCTATCTCTGCCAAAAATCAGCTGAATCCATCAAATAGTTGATGAGATACAGGGTGGCACATATGTACGTACAGATAACATGATTTCATGATTGAACTTTCTGGATCTCTGGGTTGCCTTGACTAATGATACTGAAATTCTACACACTTATAGAACCTATCAAATAAAAATTTTGTGCAAAGTTTTAACTAATTTGGTTTATTGGTTTTTGAGTTATGATTGATCAAAGAAATGAGATTTCCAGCATAGGCCATTCGTGAAGTCTATTAAGGGATAGAACGCTCTCGCGCCTCCCTTGATTATACTAAAATGTCCCATTTTTCTAACAAATCAGTTACACAGATTTAATATTGTATTAGGTATTGTACTTTAGCATCCTATGTTGATGATGTCATAAAATGCACCCAGTACATTGACTGCATTTGTATCATCATCATCATCATCATCATCATCATCATCAGTTTAACGTCTGTTTTACATGCTGGCATGCATTGGACGACTTTTAGAAATTGACTTCCAAACTAACCTATCTTGTACCAGATCTTTCAAACCCATTCTTATCATTTTCTCACATAATTTCCTTGCCCTTCTCCTGTGAACTGAGCCTTCTACCTGAACTGTTCTACATCTACTAACCAAGAACTCTCATCCATTCTTTCAATGTGATTTTGCACACATCTCCTTATACTTCTTTTTTTATGTGTTGATCCCGAGCAACAGCGGGGTCTGCACTGATGGAATCTGTCTTCACTTGACACAGTCACAGGCTTGGTTTCACAGATATATTTGTGCAGAGTGTCTGTCCATCTTATCATTGGCCATCCCTTGGTCGTTTTCTGGCGACTTCCAGGATGGTGTTGTTGTTGGCCCTCAGCACATGTCCAAACCATCTGAGCTGCTATTCCCTCATCTTGCTCTCAATCGGTGTAATGCCATAGTGCTTTCGGATATCCTCGTTGTACAGATAGTCGAGCCCATCTCCTTATACTGTCCAGATCTTCCTCTGAGCTCATCAGATCTAAGCCCGTCTTTAAGACTCACGTTACATATCCATCGTATCATTTTCATATCATTTCTCTCCATGCAACTCATGTCCTCAACATCACTAGCCACGTTTCACTTTAATTCATTATCACACTGCGTACACATGCCTGATAGACTCTTTCCTTGGTCGAGAGTAATACACTGCGTGCCAGAATTATATGCAAATCGATTTTTTTGTTCTAACTCCAATAGTTTTTAATAAAAATTAGTGAAATTTGGCACGTTATATGGCAACACTAACACATGCACAGATCTTAAATTCTAAGCTAATCTGCACAATAGTAAACAAATGGCAGCCATTTTGGTGACTTGCAGTCTGTTTCAGCGTGCCAACTTTATATGCAAGATGGGACGATAAGGTGCTTTGAGTCAAGCTGAGAAGTCTAAAATTGTCTAAAGGATTCATAATAAGATATCTACCTTAGAAATAGCCAAAGAATTGGACCGTGATCATCGTACAATTAAACAATTTGTTACTAATCCTGAACTTTGCAACGGACTTCTGACAAAGGAAAAATTCGTAAGAAAGCACCTGTGTTGCATCAGGCCATAAATAGGATCAAGAAAGAAGTCTGCCATAATCCTCTTGAAACTAGCAAAGAAGTTTTTGAAAATGCTGGCGTTCCTGATGTGGCCAAATCAACTCGATGCCGTATCCTGAGGACAGTTGCAAAATGTGGAAAGCCAGAGGTTCACCCTCCATTAAAGGATATCTACAAGAAAAAGAGGATGGAGTGGACAAGAAATAACATGACGGTAAATTGTCAAACTGTTTTGTTCACCGATGAGTCGAGCGACCATTAATGGACCCGATGGGTGGATGAGAGGATGGTACTGTAATGAGGGTCCACATCCCCACTGGATCAGGCGTCAACAAGGAGGTGGTGGTGTGATGTTTTGAGCTGCAATCATTGGTAATGAGCTGGTAGGACCATTAAGAGTTTCAGATGGAGTGAAACTAGCCGCCAGACTCTACATTGACTTCATTAAGGAACACCTTGTACCCTGGTACAAGAATAAGAATTTGTCATTCCAGAAAAAGATGGTATGCATGCATGATAATACACCGTCTCATGCTGCAAGGATAACCACTGAATATTTGGAGAATGTTTTTGCCAGACATGGGAAAATAATGCAATGGCCAGCCTGTTCTCCAGATTTAAATCCTATCGAAAATCTGTGGAGCATCTTGAAAAGGAAGATTTACTCCGGAGGAAGGCAGTACACCTCCAAGGATGACCTCCAATGATGACCTCCAAGGATGATCTCTGGAATGCTGTTCTGACTGCTGCCAAAGAAATTTCATCAGATGAAATCGAAAGTTTGACACCTTCAATGGGGTAAAGGCTATTTTCTATTAATAATAAAAATGGCAATTATATACAATATTAATTATACTATGAAACTATATTAAAGATGTTTGCTCTGTATTATTGTTGTTCTCAAATTACATATTTCTAAAATAATCAATGTTTTAATTTTCTGTCACCACTTCACCATATTTGACACTTTATCAATGATTTGCATATAAAGTTGGCACGCTGAAACAGGCTGCAAGTCACCAAAATGGTTGCCGTTTATTTACTATTGTGCAGATTAGCTTAGAATTTTAGATCTGCGTATGTGTTAGTGTTGCCATATAACGTACTAAGTTTCACTAATTTTTATTAAACACTATCGAAGTTAGAACAAAAAAATCGATTTGCATATAATTCTGGCACACAGTGTAGTATATGTGAGAGAAAATCGCACATTTTCTGCATAAGTATTTATTTTGCTATTATTTACTGTGATTCTTTTATAACATGACACACCCAATCAGGCATAAACATCTTGCATCCAACAATAACCAGAGAGTCCACTTAGTTCTTTGTATACTCGATAGCACCCACATCTTTTCTTGCCATTATGTTACATAATACCATCAGTGTGGAGGAATGGATGCCTTGACCAAATTCTCATTCTCTGTTATTTTGTTGCATAGAATTGTAGATTTACATCTCTGGGAAAGTATATGGCATCTATGGTGAACATTTTCTCAGTTGGAATTTGAGCTGTTTACCTCTAAATATTATGTCACCATCACAGAGTTTAAATTACATTTACAGTTTATTTTAAACTAGTGGGACCTATGATCCGGCATTGCCTGTGAATACTGAGGAAATCAAAAAACACTAAATTAAATTGACCAAAAAGAACCAGAAAAATTATTTTTTCCAAAAATGCTAATTTTTGATCCATAATATGAAAAATATGCATAAATGTGTGTGTGTGTAATAATAAGAATTGGAAAACAATGATAATAGTGAATGAATGAGATGTCCGTTTGCAAAGCAATATGCAAATTAGTTAATGAGGATGTCAATAACATACACCTGATCAGTATATTATAAAGCTATTGTTCTTCTATTTTGAATATGAATTTGGTGTCAGTGCGATAAATGACCCAACTTTATTAACAGATTTTTCATATTTGCATTACGTGTTTTTGCATTTGATTTTAATTATAATGCCAACTAAAAGTTTTAATTTACAGATAACATTACCCGTTTTTATTATTGATTTTTCCATGTTATTTTCTGTTTTTTGATTTCTTAATATTTTAATTAATAAAAATCTATAAGGTGTAGGTAGGCCAACTAAAGTAAATACAATTGTATGCAGACATGAGGAATTAAAATAGTTTATAGAAAGACACTTGTCAACTTCAAACTGCCATAAAAATTATTCCCACAATGCATAGTGACTGAACAACCTGAATGCCCTTGTAGAAAACACTCTAAAATACTCAATGAATAAGATTATTAAAGTTTTTAGAACATATATATCCTATGCTTAAAATCAAGTAGTATGCATATGTCTCACTAATCTTGAAAGGGTTCCAGAGAAACTGAAGCACAATGCTGATTGAATAAAATGCAATAAATTCCTACTAGTCAGTCCTGAGTATGACCTTAAAATGCAATAAATTCCTACTAGTCAGTCCTGAGTATGACCTTAAAATGCAATAAATTCCTACTGGTCAGTCCTGAGTATGACCTTAAAATGCAATTTAGGAATTTGGAGAGTGTTCCCATGTCCACTCTAATCCAGAGTGATAGTACCTGTCAGGATCCAATCTAACATTATTATTATTTTTTAAATTTTTATAATTTTCAAGTTATAAATAAATTAAGGAAAACATCATAATTTTATGGATGTCAAGCATGAATGTGGACACCACAATAGTATGAATCAAAATGAAATATACTTATCTAAGTACCCTGGGGAATGTAGTTTCAGAATATATATGTTTATGTGATTCTATCTTCAAAACCATAGAAGTTTGTGAAATAACCAACAGACAGGAACGACAATGTTTTGTTAGGATTGAATTTGACAAAAACCAACATAAGCCACATCAGAACTTGGAAATGCAAGCAAAGGGAGGTTCACTTGTCTATAAAGGTAGAAGAATACTTGTTGACAATGTTTCCATTATTTCAGAAATTAATTGCCTCAAAAGTAATTTAGCTTAAAGATATGAATCAAAGTTATTTTTTTTTACCTTTTAAAATGTTTTAATACTTTTGGGTTGTCTTGATGTGAATAGTCATTTTTATTCTAGGCAAACTTTTACAAGTATGTTTCTATCATAATTATTGCAAGTTTTCTTGACAAAAATTGTTTTGCTTTTATTTATTTAGAGACAAATATTTCTTTGAAATTGATCGTTCTAATGTTAAAGGTTTTTCTTCCAGAATTACCAGGTGGCTGGGAATGGAGTATTACCCCAGAAGGAGTTATTTATTATGTTGAGTAAGTAATCACTTTTTTCAATCCTTACTTATCTAAAGCTTATTTAAAAATAAAATACCGTTTATATAAAAATTTGTATAGTAGTTTATTTGAAGTTTGTGTACATATATGTATGTATATATACATGAGAAGAATACCTATCCCAGGACGGATAATTTTAATTCCCTGAACAGTTTTACACCACTTTTATGTCTCCTTATGAAGATTAAAATCAATATGATACTAATTCTTATGTGTAAAATTCTTATTCCAATTTTGATCAAAATCCGTTACATGATTTTCATTCTAGAAAATGTCTAAAATTTAAGGTTTAAGCTTAGTCTTTAAATGATATTGAAATTCGTGGAATCTTGCTTAATTCTAATGACGATGAATCAAAGTCAATGAAAATCTGATATATATGAATTTTCAGATGTGAGGTTGTGTTCATATTATGCCCATAAAAACCCTTTAAAATGCTCGAAAGAAACGGAAATTTTGGGAGTATTTATTAATTGATATTTTATACTTATTTTAAAATTTCGCAAAAAGCAGAGGTATCTGAAATATTACGAAAAACTTCCACCCCATTTGTATAAACTAAATTAAACTAAATAATCCACATTTGAACCCCTTATGCCTAGCGACTGTGTTCCAAAATTATCAACATATACACTACAAAACAAATGAATTTACAAATAATTCATACACAAAATAGAATCTATTTAATATTATACTACTTGATTTTAAGCATAGGATATATACCTTACTTTATAAAGATAGAAAATATTCGATTATACAAACGTTCCTGTATAGTTCACTTGCCCTAAGTAACATTTTAATACTGCTATATATATTTGTGTGCGTGTGTGTTAAAATATGTAATGGACAAGCTAGCCAGTCTGTAACATGAATTACACCTGGTTCAAAGTGTATCTACTGATGTTAGATATGCTGATGGTTCTTTGATCTCAAAGATTATTGCCAGACTTAAGCTGTTTACCCAAGAACTCAAAAATGTGGTATACAATAAATGGGGACTAAAGTTGACTCTGCTAACTGTAAATTTAAGTCACAGGAAAGAAATAGCATTGGTATATCAATCAATCAATTTTATTGGCAAAAAATAGCAAAGTGCAGCAAGCCATGTAAAAAAGTAGTTCGAAGATATTGCATCTATATACCACCTTTGAATGTTTCTCCAAGGTGGTTTTAAACCTGGATATGGTAGGCATCATCACAACTCCTTCTGGCAGGCTGTTCCAGGGAGCAGAAACACAGACAGTTAATGCTGTTGTGCCGCCTTTCTTCTGTTGAGACGAAAGTGACGATGGTACATCTTCTGCGGATGTCCATGGAGATCTCAACTATGCATTTGGGTGAAAATCTCCTCTTAAGGTAGATTTACATTCCCGTTGATGATACTGTATGCCAGAATCAGGTCCCCTTGCATCCTTCAAGTGAAGACAGATTTAGTCTTTGAAGCCAACCGTTAAACAGGCTCCAGGTGTACAGTATCTTTTTGTTACTTTGATGGCATACTTATAATTAGGTCTGTATCAGGGCTATGTATAGGGGATGGAAAGCGTTTACTGTTAGGCTTATCAACAATGAAACCGTTTTTCTGAGATCTGTTTTTCCAAATACATCCGATGATGTCAAAGGGACGATTGCCATGGCCTTTACAGTATTCAGAAGGATGAACGAAAAGATTTTGAGCAGAAATGACAAATTATATTAAGATCAGACTGTATAATGCACTGATTGCCCCCATTGTCATGTATGCTTCTGAAACCTGAACTTTAAAAAAAAAAGACGACTCATGAAGACCGGAAGTATTTGAGAACAACTGTCTGGGAACAAGAAAGAGTGAAGTTGACTGATATAGAAAAGAACCCAGAAGTGAAATCTCATATATCCGACATGGTAAAAAGGAGATTAAACAGGTTTGGATCAGAATTAGGGAGTACAGCTGTCTACAAGTTTTATACAAATAGCTATCCTGGGAAAAGTCCTGAAAAACCACCTGAATATTGGGTGGACAAACTGAAGATATGGAAATGCTGCTGCTAATGTTGGAAAAGATGCCTTGGAAAGACTGATGGAAAGCTTGTGTGAATAGAAAATGTGCAAAGATCGCTATGGGATTACACAACTTATATAAAAAAACAACCTGAAAATTAACATGGAGAACTGGGAGAGGATGTCTCTGGCGCGATCGGTTTGGCGCAAGTGTATCTATGATGGCTGTGGCAGATTTTAAGCAAAGTGTAAATGTACTTTGCGGAAGCAATCAATGCCAAACATCGCAGACACATTTCAAACTTACCATGTGTGTGGTTTATGTGGCAGAGTTAAACGTGTTTTGGAAGTTAATTTGAAATTTTTTTTTAATTATTTAAATTTGACATTCCTAATGGCAACCAGAGAGAGAGAGAGAGAGAGAGAGTGCAGTAACCCCCTCCCCCCCTCTACGAACTCTTCTTATTACTCTTGTGCCTCATCAGTATATATTCCTTTTGAGCTAGCTAAGATATATTAGTTTTCTATTCAAATTATCTTCCTTGAAAATTAATGAACATATTATTTTAAGGTAGGTTTTTGTAATTTTTTTCTTTTCCTTTTTTTAAAAAGAAAATCTATTTAGAAAAAAAAAATAATCTTGTTTTTTTGTTCTAATATATTTCACTTATTTTATGGGCCTAACCGATAATTGCCCTGAGTGGTCCCAGATAGAATCGAAAAAAATTTCAATGGGGTCTTTCGATTCTGTGAAAAATTTGACCCTTATTGAAACTTCTTTAAATGTTCTAACTGTTAACATATCGATTTCTGTAACACACAAACATCGACTTTTATATAGAAGATATTACATATGTTGAAATTCTATGATTTAATAAAACACAAAATAGTTAACATGTAAAGGTATAATTTTCAGTCATCTCTATATTTAATGAAATTCTGTTACCACTTCTTGTATGTCTGGGTTTCTTGTGTCAACATAACTTTCATAATTACACATTGAATTATATTTTTTTTACTATTAATCAGTTAAAGAATGACATAACATAAAATAAAGCAACATTTAACGACCCTATTAAAAATAATTATGAAATTAAATCCACCAGAATGCATTTTCGTTTATTCGTAAACAGATTAGACATCTTAATTTTTATTAATAGTTGAAAAAAATGTGTGACCCTTCAAAGTTTGAAAGGAATTTGGAAACATTTAAACTGTCAAATAAAAAGTCATTTAAACTGGCTTTAAAATTCTTAGCAAATCTCCACATATTGAAAGTTAGGGAAGCGATTTACGTCCAATATTTTATAAATATAGATTAAAACAACATTACAATAACAAAATTTATTTGTTTTATAACAATTTGATTAATTTAATAATTTAATTAACAGAAGATACTATCATAATAACATTTTTAAAAACTGCATAGTTTTTAAAAAGGCAAAACAAAAAATGAAAGTAAAAATACTCCCGGGCAACACTAGGTAGGTACACCAAGTATATAGTAAAATATGGTGAATGTTTATATACTTGCATTTGTCTAACCATTCGCCATATTTTATTATTTACTCATTAGGAGTTATCACACTGGTCATCGTCAGTGATCGCCCACTACCAACAACCTGTGGTATTCCCTGGAGTCTGAGTGACAACAAGTCTCCTGATATGATTATTATTATTATTAATATGATTATTATTAATAATAATAATAAAGAAGTTTAACTAATGTTTTGAGCAGTATTGAAATAAATGGTGGACCCCCCCCCCCCCTATTTCAATACATTTTGTTTCTTTGGAGTATTTTCAAGAGCTTTTTAGGGGGCATAATATGGGCACAGCCTCCTATTTGAAAATTCAAATATATCAGATTTGCATTAAATTTGATCCATAACCATTAGACACCAATTAAGCAAGATTCTCTTAAATTCAATTTTTTCTTAAGACTCCTTAAGCTTGAGCCTTAAATTTTAGGCATTTTCTAGAATCAAAATCATGTAATGAATTTTTATAAAAATTGAATTAAGCATTCTAGACGTAAGGTTTATATTTTGATTTTAATCTTTATAAGGGGGATATAAAAGTGATGCAAAACTGTTCTATTCGGGGACTTAATTTTACCCGTCCTGGGATGTGTATTCTTCTAGTATTATATATATATATATATTAGTTCATTTCAGCTTTTTCTTTTTTTCTTAATGTTAAGTCTAATTTAACATTGCACGTTTGTACATGCATTAATGGAAGAACGGATGTCGAATGTCATGATCTTTACCTTTTTCAGATTCTCACGGATTGGGATTAAGACATATTTTTACAAATGCCTGACCTTAGCAAGCATAAATTATTGCAAGTTTTTCTAATGTTTTTTTTACTTAAAGTATCGAATAATTCGTCCATGAACATGATATTATATTTAACTTTAACGAAACGGTGTTTACAATAAAAATGGTCAGGTTTATGTTGTAACTTGTGCATAAGAAATATTCTAATGAATTCATCTTTTTGTTTTGTTGTGAACAAAATCATTTCTTTCTTATTTCTTTTTTTTCTTGAAACCTTTAAATGTAAATAAATTTGTAGAGAAAATGTTATTTTCCTTGATTCAAAATAAACTCTGAATTTACAATCTTCTTTTTATCATCATGATTGTAGTTAATATTTATTTGCATACATAATATGTACAAAATGTGGCATAAGGCTAGTCATCACTTCACTTTGCTAACATGGCTAGTCGAATACACTGACGCAATGTGTATATAATTATGCAACAAAAAATGACATATTTACTCTGTTCTTTTTATGGACAGTTACCAAAACATCACATTTTTTCTAAAAAAAAAAATCAACCTGAACACATATATACAATACTAGTTGCCCATGTGGCATAATGATTAGAGTGTTAGCTAATGGGCTGGGAGACGAAGGTTCAATCATTAGTCAAGCCATACCAAAAACCTCAAAAAATGGTACTTGATGCCTCCTTGAATGCTAAACACTCAGCATTATAAGGTGGTGGAGTGATCCAGGGAAAGGAGTGATGCTTTCCCCTACATCTTAGTGTAGTAACCAACAAAAAGGAAGCTTTCGGGTCATCCTCGACTATGGTTATTATTATTTTTTGTAAAGTAAAATCTCATCATGCTTAAAACACATTTGAAACCTTTAAATAAGTACACTTGACCAGACTCCGAAATGATTCAAATCGTCAAAAACATAATAAATGTTTGTGAAAACAGATTAAACTAGATTATTTTTTGTGTGAAAATATTGATTAAACAATGCTTTATTCAATGATAACATTGCCAATTCAAGAAATTAATTTTTCTTTGAGTTATAGTGATTTTATTAACACAGAATTTAGAGACCTTTTTTGTAATAGATACGAAATAATTTTTAAAAAATTGTTTTTATTTTAAACATCTGCAGTGCTTTATTTTCATTAAAAAAATTTTAAATTCATACATTTTTTTATTAATACATAAAAATATAACTTTAGTAAAGGTGTATTTTTTCAAAAAATAATACATTTTTGCTAAGATTTAAAACAAAATAATGGTTTCATTATATTACATGATCGTTGATTAATAAATACTGAAAATTTCATTAAAACTGGTTGATTTTCGTGAATTTTGGTGAATTTTAAGGTGAAGGAGAGTTAAAATGTTTTTAAATTTTGGGATTCGGTTATTGATTTTGCATGTACCTAGTATCTGAAATATCGATATAGAGCAATGCGTAATTAAGTTTGCAAAGTTTAATTTCCCAAACATATTTGTCTTTGCTGTTGCTTAGGTGGACAACTATGATATAAACAAGGATTTATGCAGTTGTTTTATGCTTCCTTATTCAAAATTATTATTGTTTATCCTCTGGTATGATATCCAAGTGCTAAACAAAAGATGCACAACATTATTTAGACATGTCTTAAGTAAATTTGAAGAACAGCCAAAGGGTCATGCATAAATGGCCAAACTAGATGACTGGAGTTGAGGGGATGGTGCCACACGGATATTGCCAACATACGTGATTATCAGTGACACAGTAGTCTCTGTCAATATCGTATTCATTACAATTTAAGACTATTTTGTTATAGTTATTTTTAAATTCTTATAAATTGTGCAAACAATGATGTGAAAATCTGGAAAAATTATACAAAAATTGATTCATCACGTCTACTGGCTAATTGGATTGTTTGGTCTTTGGTGGATGTCTGTGCTCTCAAAGTGTGTTTTTTGTTTGTTTTTATTTCCTCTACTCCCATCTTTACTCTTATACAATATTTCATACTTGTTTGTTTACTCTTGAGAACAAATACGACATTCTAGAATTTATTCCCAATAGTTTCTCTTCTTTCTATTGTCATATGACTTCAGGTTTGTTTGTTTGTTTTTCTTTTAGAAAGAAGGGGTATTTCTCTTCAATGGTTGAATTTAATCAGTCAGATTAAATTTATTTGGTGACCGCATTATGCACCAATGCCTACTAAATACATTTTCATATTCATCCTCTTACTAGCATAGGCTTGATTCTACTAGGAAATAGGATGGGCTCATAAGGCTAATGTAGTCTATGATTTTTTGATAGGTGCAAGGGTTCAGATCACTCAAATACTTTAGAAGGGTGTGTGATTGTTGGTGTAAATGATACCTATGTAGTTCATGGAATTAGCTATGCACTTACACCCTAATACCATTGAGAAATGTCGCACTTTTATAGTTAACAGCAACATGTGTTTATTTAATTGTATACAATGAACTGTTTACACTAGGCATTCTGGTGTGTCAGCATTAAATAACCTAAAAATGGGTTGATATGCCATAAAACAGACAAATCAAACCACATACTTCAAAGCAATAAAAAAAAACGTTCTGCAATGATGAAAATTGAAAATATAGCTTACAAAACTTTGAAAATACAGCTTGCATGACTGAAGCTATGGGCTTAGAGAAGTTTTAATTTTGTTGATGCACATATATTGAAGACTAAATATGAATAACAAAAAAGAGAAATTCTCTTTGTGATTCAAATGTGCAATTTTATGTGGTGTCTCCCGTGGCAGGTAGACACAGGAGCATCATCGAAAGACAGGTAGAATAAGCATTGTTCATAGTTTAAAATGATGGTTATTCATTTAAGGTTCCTATATTTATTCATTTTTGATCAAGAAATACATTTTTTCAAAGAGGACAGATCTTTACAAACCTATAATTTACATGCTTTTATGTTTTCCATAAAATTATTTTATTTTTTTCGATTTTTATTTGAGAAACGCATATTACATTTATGCACACATTAACTTTGTAATTCTTTTTATATGCATTGAGTAGTGAGGGGACAAGAGAAAAACAAGAAGAGTGTAAGATAGAGGGATAGGATAACATGTCTGCTCGGTAATCTCTTGGTGCATCATGTGTCACCCAAGTATGGTCTCTGCCCCTATTGTACATTTTTATACCCTCCTTATACCGAAGCAGAATGGCATATTTTCGAAATCTTTATCCTGTCAGGTCATTTTCTCCTCAAGTCATTTAATGGAAACTTCCTAAGTCAGAAGTTAAATTTCCACTTATTATGTACATAACATTGGTATTCTGATATTCCACCTGACCTTTTATTTGTTCATTTGACAACCGTCGCCAGATTTCTAAGCTGCTGTAAAGATTTGTTAAGCTGAACTCTGCTGAGGTGAACCTTAATGAAAAACAAAACTACTGTTAAAAAAGCTTGCCTATTTAATAACGAGATAGACACTTGACCATTTTTCAGATAGATCTGAGTAACTTTTTCCCCAATTCAAACATTTTCATAACCGATATCTGCTAAGCTGACAAGAATAAATGTCCAAATTATATAATACTAGTGGAACCATGTGCTCGGTAATATAATAAAAATTTTAAAAATTAGAAAAAAAACTCCTGATCCACACCTTGAACTATTGAATTATTTGATGTTCATGGTTGTCTCACACAAATGCAAAACCACACAATGTTGGTAAAATAAAAAGCAACTGGAATAGTAATGGAAATCCAATGTAAATATAAGTCAAACTTATTTAATTTTGTAAAGCTATTATTAGATTAAAGATGAGTTATCATGTGTTTCCTTTATGATTTTTTGCCTATATATATATATAGGAGGGGGCTTTGGTTTAAATATATAATATAACAAAAAATAAAAAATATGCATAAATAGAACTGTGTAATAATAAAACAAAAATAGTTATTGAATTATAAAACCCTAATAGTGAATTAATGAGATGTAATTTTATAAATCAATAACCAAATTAGTTAGGCCTAGTACGTATATCGCATTGACACACTGAGTATATTAGAAATGTGGATTTCTTTTAATTTGCATATGAAAAATGGTTTTAATGTCATGGTGATAAATTACCCAAGTATATAAATATACCAGCTGGCTTTGCCGGCTTGCTTTTGCTTCGCAAAGTTACTATTTGAAATACTTGAAACATTAATTTAAAATAATAAACATAAATTTGTCTTTTCACTTGCAATTTAGATGGCAACGTTTTGAAAATCAAGTCAGTCCCTCTAAAGAAAGGAATATTTGAATAATGATGCTAGACATTTGTCTAGGAATATTGCGAAGCAGAACTATTTGAATTAAACAATAACAAATAATATTTAATAAATAAAATGTCCTTTTTCAAAACCAATATGCAAATTAACCTTGCGACTGATATCACATAAACAGTATATAAAAAAAAGATGGTGCATTTATTGTGTAAAGCTAAATTAACTTGAAATATGGTGTTTTGACTTTACCATTAGTGTGAGAAATGGCCCAACTTTCGCATCTATTTATTTAGATACATACATACATACTAGTAGTACAAAAATATGTACGTAATATATTTTTTATGATATAAGTATATATATATATATAAAAATACTATTTTATATATCATTAAAATAAAAAATAGTTTCATGTTTTTTTTTTAAATATATGTCAAGAAAAGACATTTTCAAAAAAAAGGAGGTGGCAACTTAAAAACACCCGAGTTAAAACAACTATAATTAAATCCAGCGAAGACAGGGTGTACTTGGCGTGGATTGATATGGATATAATCATTAAAAAAATAACAAGCATCTTGCTGCAAAGCTCCCAATTTAGGATGACCCCCAAAACTTTAACCCTAATTCTCAGTAGCCCCTTACGTCTACAGTGGCAACTTGCCTTGTTTGGTGTGAATTAAGTTTTAAAAAAAACATGAATAAAGAAAGTATTTAATAAAAAAAATATGTACATATTATAGTAATAAAATATGGTAAATGACTACACAAATGCAATCCTGTTTCAATCATAGATTTCAGCAAGCCATTTTATAGCCATTCACCATATTTTATTATTATAAAGCTCTACTAATCTATTAAGCACTATTGAAGTAAATACTCAAAAATTTAACCCGCGCAATATTTGAATATATTATTTTGGACTTTGATATCTAAATGAATAAATGCAAAAGTTTTTTTGTTTTTTTTTCAAATATCCGAACTATATTGATATCCAAACACCTTAGACTTATTTAATTCAATTATACAGCGAAATATTTTCAAATATCCTATATATAATGATGAAAAAATTTCCAAAACACAGTTATGGCACGTTTCATTTATATACTTATTTTATAAGCAGTTTTTAAAAAATTAATGTTCTATATGATTCGTTTGTAACTTTATTTTCTTAGTTTCTTATAAATAAGCAATAGTTTGTTGATGTTAATATTATTAGTAGTAATATTAATTAAAGCGATTTAACGAAAATGTTTAACATTCTAAATGATAATTTCTGGCTAGATTAATTTAAAATTAAAATGACAACTTCCAGTTAAGTTTACGCACAATTACATTTGTGACAAACAGAAAAGGGTTGATTCCAAACCGGACCCTAGTTTTCCTAAGAAGACCATAGAATTATTTTGCATCAAAAGAAAAGAAAACTAGAATTGATATAAAAAGAAAGGGAAGAGGAAAACAAAAGAAATGTTTTTTATTTCTCTGTATTTTGGGAGATAAGGAATACTGGGTGCCTGGGATGGGAGCTATGACACCTCAATGTCGGTTGTTGTATCAACAGATCCACTGACTATAGCAGAACGTGTTGCGAGATCAATTAATATATATATATAAGGGGGATTAATTGTTATGTAATGGCTGGACTTTGATGGAGAATATATTTTGTCAGTGAAAGGATTTATCTAGGGGTATCTAATGTTTTAACTATTATCATATGCAATCGTGTTGTGTTTATGTAATTAGTTAATTATGTTAGCTGGTGAAACGAGAACATGCTACTCCCACGGATTAAATAAAGGGTTCCGTTCGATATTACGTCCAAATTCCAAAGTTTAACAGAAATATTCCGGAGTTTGAAAAGATACACCTGAAGAAGGCCGGAGGTTACAGCGGCCGAAACGTTGTGATGATGTCACTCAAGATGAGAATAGTAATCTGATTAATCCAAATTATACAAATTATCAATCCTCATCTAAAAAATTCGGAAACATAACAAAAAGGTTATTTTATATAGTCTTTTTGATAATCAAAGTCGAAAGATTTCATTTTCTATAAGCATAAAAATGAAAATGAATTCCCCATTAAAAACTGGTTATATAATTAAATGAATAAACGAAAAAGCAGTTCAAGTTCAAATGTGTTAATAAAGTGAACACAAAAACCAAGTTTTTTAAGAGTGCTCATTACCAAGTAGAGCATTTCCCAACCATAAAACTAAATAGAAAAAAGTTATTTAGAATTTAGAGTGGTGGATCAGTTTCACATACAAATTTAACATAGAATGATCACTGTTTCCGGTCAAGCAGTTTTTAATTGAATAACGTTTTAAGAATATATAACCAATTTTTTTAGTTTTTAAGAGATAACTTGTGTGTGTATTATTTTATTTTTTTTTTAGTAAAAAAAAAGTATCACATACCCTCCTTATAATTCTACCACTAACCCTAAGTCCAGATGGCAATAGATAAAACAAAAAAATCACACACACACAATTGATTTCCAAGAAATTAAAAAAATGACCAAGATTTAACTAAAAATAAAAATTGGCTTTGTGTTCTTAAAATGCTATCTAGTTAGAAAGTGGATGATCATTTTACGTTAACTTTATATGCTAAAACATTCACGATAAGAATCCGCCTAGCTACTACCAAGACGAAACGAAACTTCCATGGACAGAGCTTCTTTCCTAGAACTGCCTGTCTGTGGAACACAGTGATACGAGCCTGCTTCCCTGTCGACTACAATATGGTCGTCTTCAAGTCCAATGTAAACAAGTTCTTGTTGAACTGTCTCCATAAATAATCAATTTCTGCCCTGCTACAACCACTGTGCCGGTGAACACGATGTTGTCTCACCATCCACCAGTCAAACTCTTTAACCCTTATCCTCGAGTGGCCTTTGGGCTTTGATAAGCGATGACCTTTAATGTAAAAAAAAAGAACTTACATAACTTAATTCATTGTTTAGAGTTAAAATCCCCATTAAAGGGTCTTAAAATGATCTAAAAAAAAATTCAAATTTTATAGAATCTATTTAATTTAACATAATTTAACTGTAATTTTAACATCATTTTGGGGGAGGGGGGAACACTCAAGGACTCCTATATAATAAAAAAAATTATGACTCTAGTGTACATAGGAAGTGATTCAATGGGCTTTATTATAGAGTGGAAGATTGAAAAACGATGTGTCAATTGTGTTGAAGTAACAGGAAATGATCAGAGGGCAGAAAAGTATACTTGAAGTTGATCCACCTTTTTTTTTGTAAAAACAAAAAAATCTTATTCATTGTAATGTACTTTAATGATTTGAATTCTCCCAAAACTAGAGATTGTCCTTGGATCGTCCTTAGATCACCTTTCTTACATTTTTTTTCTTCTCAAAACTTAGTTTATTGATGAATGAAGAGTGAGTCATTTTCTTTTGATCGAGCGCAACTTACTGGTTCCCCTACAATATTCAAATCATAAAACGTACAAGTCACAGATTTCTATGACAACCGGAGTAGTATTTAAAAATTACAGCTTTAGGTGTTATTTCTTAAGCAGGACATTAACCTTTTACAGCTTCTCTAAGGGCTTAAACACACAAACTTATTTTTAACGTACTATTTGATTCCTATTTCCTGATTTTAATAGTTTGTATCACAATAGTTATTCTATCCATAACATGAGAGATGTGTATCTGTCTGTCTCTGTTTGTTAACTCCTTTTAGGCTATGCATCATAGGAAATTTTTATAGATATGATCATCTACCCATGCAGTGTCCTAATTAGGGTCACAAGCTTGTGATTCATACTTCTTAAATATCACCTGCTCACCATTAAATATATATATATTATATTAGCAATACACATGAAAAAATTGAAATGGATTAAAATATCTCAATAATGGCCTATATAGAAAGAGCTTGATGATCTAAGAAAGAATCTTTTTACATTTTTAAAATCTGACTAAAAATAAGGAACTTAATACTATTTTTGTGGCTCGTTGGATATTTTTCCCTCTGTTTCGTCAGTTTTTACACTAATTTTTCAGTAAAAATGTTATATCTTTGTTAAAACACAAGATTTAGCAATGAAATTGCTTGTCTTTCAATCGTAGGCATGTCCCTTTTCTTCCTGAGATTCTCATGAATGACTCTGCTCTTGAGGAGAAATCGACTCTGAAACTTCTTGGTCTTTCTTTCTCATCAGGTTTTTCTTGGAGTTCATATATTAGATCCATTGCTCTTTCTGCTTCTCATAAAGTCGGTTCTCTCTATCGCTCCAAGCACTTTCTCGCACCTGAGGCTATTCTCTATCTCTACAAATCTACTACTAGACCATGTATGGAATACTGTTGTCAGATTTGGGTTGGTGAATCTCTGTCCCATTTGAGGGTTCAGATAAACATATCTGTAATTTGATTGATCCCACTCTTTCTTCCCTGTACCCCCTCTCTCACAGACGTGATGTTGCTAGTCTTAGTCTTTTCTATAGATACAGTTATGGCATGTGTACTTCAGAATTGTCTGATCTATTCCCTGCTTCCTTTGTTCCAGCTCGTTTGACTTGTTGGTCTAGTGGTCTCCATTAATTTGCTGTTTTGATACCTCATTGTAATACAACTTCCTATTGCATAAGCTTATTTCCAAGAACTGCAGGCTTGTGGAACTCTCTTCCTGCTGATTATTTTCCTCCTACCTATAGCCTTGGTCTTTTCAAGACTAAGGCCAATAGACATCTCCTGTCTTTGCGATAATCATCTTTCGTTCTTGTTAGCTCCTTACATTGAGTGGCTTCATTCCTCGTCTGGAGTGATTTCCAGAAAATAATTTTTTTTAAATTGCCATGTAAGTGTATTTTTGTGCGAGGAATCAGAATATGACACTGAAAATCTCCAGACATTAATGGTTTCCAAGTAATCACCAGTAAATGCACATAAATATTAAAATACCATGTATCCATTAAAAAAAAGAAGTTAGAGAACTCAAAGTTGAATTGTAATACATTTTATGTACAAGAAACTGAAATCTAATACTAGGACTGTTTAAAAATGAATATATTGCAAAATTTCTTTAGCATTATTGTAGATTAACACCTTCTGCTAAATTGCCCCCTTGCCTCCCCAAAATATGAGATTATACCGATTTTAGGCAATTAAGTGTGAACATGCTTAAAAACTTATGAGAAAGAAAAAGAACGAAACAATTATTTTAGAATTTAGAGTGCGGATTAGTTTCACATGTAAATTTTATGTAAAATAATTCCCCTATTTCAAATTTTAGGGCAGTCAGCCAAATTTTTTTCTGTGTGTTTTTCTTGTTTTGGGAGGTGGTCTGCTTTTTTCTTTTTTTTTTTTTTAGACGATTATGTGTGGTTTTAAGGGAGGGTTAAAGAGTTGGGGCTTGCCACTCGGACTTAGGATTAGTGGTAGGGTTAAGGAAGCGTTTTTGATTTTGAGGGGGGGGTGCCATTTGGACTTAGTGTTAGGATTAAGGGAGTTTTTTTAGGTGGTTTGCTTGTCACTCAGATTTAAGGTTAATGGTACGACGTGTTCAGAGGAAGGCATTTTTAGGAGGTGGGCTTGTCACTCGAACCCTAGAGGTAGTTGTAGGGTAATTATTTTTTCTATATTAACTTTTAAAAAAATATCAGATAAATTTTCAGTGTTAACTGCTCTAAAAGGCAAGAATGGCCGGGAAATGGGGAATCATTTTATGTTAAATTTTTATATCAGACTGATTCACCTACTCTAAATTCAAAATTATTTTTTGGTGTTGTCTTTTTTCCGACAAGATTTTTAAGGTGTTCACACATAATCGCCTAAAAATGTAGAATCTTATTTATTTTTTTAATTGGCAGCTAGAAAGTCATTTATTACTAGAATTAAAGTTCGAAAGTTGAGTATATTTGAAAACCAGTGATTCTCGAAGCAGCCACTATTTTATAAAAGAACCATAAACCGCATTCACTTTTTTTTTTAAGCAAAAAAAGTACTTTTTTTTTTTCAAAATAAGCCCGTAAACTATGTTTACAAAATTAACTGCTTATAAACAGCTGCTGCTGGCTGATTGCATTATCAGTGATAATAGTGTAGCGAAATAGTTAAATTGTTGACTTTTGCTGAAAAGGGGACAATATTTTTTCGCATAGGGTAATTCCAAAAGAGAAAACAACATACAATTATAATTTTCATGCATAAAAAGAATAAAAACATTGATTTACTTACTAGTTGGGGTACGAAAAATATTTTTTTTAAATGTTCAATACTCATCATGTTAAAGTCTTATTTTTAAAATTACAAAAGAAATAATAGATCAATTAATTTTGTACCCCAACAATAATTTAAACTTGTTCCGACAGGTTGAGGGTACAGATTAGACAGCTTGTTTGGCTGCTGTTTCTAAATGATAGTACAGGAGCCCAAACTCTTAGGTAGTGCTAAGAACAGCTGCTCCATCACCAGTTGTATAATATCGTACGTGCCATGTTGCACATGGAAAGGGACCCTACAATTATCCTTGATGGGCTTTCCCAAGGTCACAACCCCCATGGATCAATTCTCGACTAATGGTATTGATATGTGAACTTATTGGCACCAAACAATCCACTTTGCCCTCCCCACTCTATCTAAAACCAAAATTATAAAACAAAGAAAAAGAAACAAACCTAAACTAGACACCCACCAAAAAACATCTTCGCCTCCGTCCTTAAGGCTAGCATTCATAAATATCCGGGGGCTTAGAACCAACATCAATGACGTAGAAACCTTTCTCCTAGTAAACTCGCCAGATATCCTAGAACTAAGTGAAGCAGACCTACAATCCTCAATCTCCTCACACCACTTTGACATGATCGAATACCTTCCACTCTACCGTAAATACTCTGACAAACATATGCACGGGCGAGAAGTTTATGTTCGGAACACCCTCCCGTTGACTAGAGAACATTGGCTAGAATCAGATGATCAAGAATACATGTGCTTTAGATTAACCTTACAGCACAGCGTTAGTTACTTATATTTCTTATACCCCTCTCCTTCAACCTAGGACTGTACCCTGCTTAACTTTTTCTCTGAAAGCATAGATACAGCTCTCTCCCTTGACTTTAGTACCCAAATACATGTATTTGGGTATTCTAATGCACATCACTGTGACTGGCTTGGATTCTCCAGCTATGCAGACGTAGATGGTATGTATAGTTTCTCCATAGCACACTCACTCTCACAGACTGTCACTTTCCTGACACTTCTCCTTGATCGTGTAGACCAGCAAGCCTCACTTGTCGACCTGTTCTTGACTTCACTGCCTGAAGCTTGTGTGACAAATGTCCATAGCTCGCTCGGGAACGCTGATAACCTTGTTGTAATGATTGATATCACCCTAAAATCTCGTCCCAAAGCTGATGAGCCATTGCTCAAAACGACAAGATACTACAAGCAGGCTGATTTTGATTCCATCAGAGATCACATCAGCGACACCCCATGAAGTGAAATTTTTTCTCTCTCTGCTGATCAGTGCATAAATGGGTTAACCAAATGGGTCAAAGCAGACATTGAAGCACATGTCCTCATGTGAAAATTCTACAGCAAGCCCCACTCTCCACAATGGTTTACTTTGAAATGTGCAGCTGCTATTGCTTAGAGGCAGCAAGCATTTCGACAATTCGACCGCCATAAGTCAACTACAAATAGACAGAAAGTTATCGTGTGTAGGAAAAATTGTAAGACTGAAGCAAAGAGAAGGGATACAAAGATGACTAGAAAACGCATTCAATCGCAGAAACTAGGAACTTGTGATTTCTGGAAAATCTTTAATAGTATGGTGAACAATGGGCAATCAACAATTCTCCCTGCTATCTAACCACAATGATGTTGTTTGCACGGCAACTGACAAGGCTGAACTATTTGCACAGTGTTTCGCCTTAAACTCCACTTTAGACTCCGCAAACCAGTCTCTCCCAAATTTCCCATTGCGAACTAAAGCCACACTTGATGACCTGACCATCACCCCATCTCATGTACGGGACATCATAAAAAACCTTGACACCTCAAAAGCATGTGGGCCTGATCTTATACCAGTAATAATAATAAATAAATGCTTTGCTGAACTGGCCCCTATCCTCTCCAAACTCTACAATAAATGCCTTGCTGAATATTGCTTCCCTGATAGCTGGAAAATTGCCTCTGTGGTACCAGTCTTCAAGAATTCTGGAGATAGAACTGACCCTCAGAATTATCGCCCCATCAGTCTACTCCCGATCTTTGGTAAAATCTTTGAATCCTTAATCAATCTAGCGATATTCCATTAGCTCGTTAATGCTAAACTTCTTTCTGACCATCAGTATGGATTTAGACAAGCACGGTCTACTGCGGATATCCTAATGGTCATCTCCAAACGCACATACCATACACTTGACAAGACAGGTAAAGCTAAGGTGGTAGCGCTTGATATATCTGAAGCTTTTGACAAGGTCTGGTATAAAGGGCTTCTCATAAAAAATTAATTCATATGGTATTACTGGACGAATATTTAATATAATTAGATCCTTCCTAACCAAAAGAAAGATCTAGGTTCTCCTCTATGGCCGTTCATCAAAACAACATGACATAAATGCAGGTGTACCTTAGGGATCGATCCTTGGATCTTTATTGTTCCTAATTTTCATAAACAACCTTCCTGATGACATTGTGTCTGAGATAAGTATGTTTACTGACGACACCATGCTCTACTCTCATAATGTGGGTAAAAAAAAAGGACGCGCACATATCCGAGGCAATGGCTGAATCCTTAGAAAGTGTTGTGGACTGATTCGGATTCACCTATAGTGACGGGATGGATTCGTCAGGTCACTATGAAGTCGACACCTTTTCCCTTATCAAGAAGAACCGCTTAGCGAACCGCTTAGCACATCTGCCTTGAGTTGGTAATGGCAACCAACTTATTGTAATTAAGTATTCTTAATACAGTTCCTATTCCTTTCAATTCCTGTCTTGGGTTTCTTATTTACTTATTGTTATATTTTTGATATAACAGAAGTGACCTCCAGTCTGTAGTGGAATGGGGTCATAAATGGATGGTAACATTTAATGCTACTAAGACAAAGCTCCTTTTCTTTAACAACTACTAGAGACCCCTTCAATTGCCAGATTGGGAGGGTACACCTTTTTAGGGTTGGGCAGGACCATACCTCACCCCGACAGAGGGCTTGAAGCTGCCACGATAGCCCTTGGACTGTCGGATTGCCGAGGTGAACCTCCGCGAGTATGACGCTATATTTGTAAAGAATGTAAAACATGAGATTAAATTTATCATCTATTAGCTGATGAAGATGGTTGCGTCAGTTAATTTAAAGTATGTTTTTGCTTTTAAGTATTTCAATAAGTTTGTAGCCTGATGAGAAATGTTTTACACATGTACTAACTATTTTTGACATAATCTCCTTCTTTTTTAATTCACTTGACCCAATACTTAATAACACACCATTTGATCATAAACAAATAATTGCCTTTTTCTGTTAGGAAATTTAGACATATGCAAATTAGGCACATCATCCTTGGGTGTGTATTTCTGTGTATATATGTGAAGTGGTGTTTTGTATGTGAAGTGGTGTTTTGTATGGCCATGAGGTCAATCTCTTAGGATGTTCATGTTTGAAAGTTTTCACTATTGTCACACGTTGATCTTGTTGCTCTGAATTATCCCCAGACACTGAAATGTCCAGTTGGAGCTGTTTTCAGGTGATACAAATTGTTTTATAGATAGATTTTATGATTTTTATTTACATATCTAGACTTCTGTACTTTCAAAATATACAGTGTGTTTGGACAATCGATGGCATAATTTTAGGATTATGTTCTATATGTGTAATGTTCTTTGTGTGTGTGTGTGTGGGGGGGGGGCGGGCTTTTGTAATAGAACTCCATTACTAGTCTAATTTCCTTTGTGGTCCATTTCTTCCCCTGCATGGTCTTTGGTTTGTGCTAATCATATTTATTTATCTGTATTTGGTCTGTTTTATTCTGTTACCTGAAATAAGAAAAGCCAACATTCGCAGAATGCTAATCAGGTCTGTCATGCTGGCTATCAAAGAAACTCCTGCCAACCATGATGCTCATCTTTCCTATGAGCCCCACAGCTTTTATTTGTTTAGTGTTATTTTTCAATATTTTGTAAGTGTATGTGACAACACGTACAAATAACAGTGCACGATCACACACATTGTATGCATTAGATGTTTACAATAAAAAATGTTGATTAGTATTGGTTTCAATGGCATATGACTCAGAAATCAAGCATTTCCGGACTGATATAGGCATATAGAACATAATCACGATATTGATTTTCCAAACACCTTGTATATTGTTTTATCGTTTTAATTTATTTTCAAGCTATTTAGGTTAAAAATAAAACTTGAATGTTTGCTTTTTAGCCCCGGACCCTTCCCCTCCCCTCCCCTCGCCTACAGGTAAAAGATTTTTGAGTAACTGAATTCAGGTATTACGTTTGGGTTCTAGGATTTACAGTAATTGTTATTCAGCTGGAGGCAACCTAAACCTTGAGATGATTTTTCAAAAATAACGTCCAAATCAGGAATTTTGCAATATTTATTTGACATTTTTTCTACATCAATTAGACTAAAAGAATTAGTTTTTAGTGTATGAGAAACGGTAGTGATTAAAGAAGCATACTTTCCAAGAGATTGTTTGAACCCAATTAAAATTTATTGGTCTTGAAAAATGAAGGAGCTTCAATATTTAAAATTTTTCTGCAATTACCTAAAATTTTCAGAAATTAATTATCTCATTGATATGAACAAAGGATCAAAATTTTATGAATGTTAAGTTTTTTTTTTCTATTTGTGTTCATATTATTTCTGAACACTTTTTTTTGTTCAAATGATCAACTGAAATACTTATTATGTTTGTCAGTTTTCACATAGAAAAAAAAAGGAGTACTGACACAAATTATGCTTATAAATATCGTTTGAAGAATGAAGCATTCAGATAACGTGATTGTTGTAAAATGGTTACATTGAAAATGTGTATACGTTCTCAGATAAAGAACATGTAAATTAAATTTTATTATCTTCTTGGTTGAACCTTTCATACCTAGTATTCAAATTATTTTTCTATAACAACAATTGGACAGTAAAGCACAACATCTCTAAGAACATTTACAACCTTTTGAAAGAAATGGAGTTATTAAAACTAGCTTAGAATGACTGTTCCGAATTTCCATTGGCCTATTTATTTATTTATTTATATATTTTTTACATCCACCAAGACGGAGGTTATGTTTTCGGTCGAGTTTGTTTTTCATTATATTTGTGTCAACATTACGTGACTAATTATCAGCAAACGTGGTCAAAATATCGGTCATGGTCTAATTTAATTTTGAGATATCTAGGTCAAGGTCATGGAAAAGATGAAAGTCACACTTTTTGTAATAACTTCAGTTCTTGCTACTTGGCTCGTGATGTAGTCAATGAAGTTCTGCATCTTATGACCTTGACTTTGATCGCGACCTTGAAAAGTTAAGTTAGGATCGAAATTTTGATGGAATTTCAACTTCAAATTTTTCAAAATTTGATGTGTGGATCTGATGCTCTTTGATTACAGTAACGACCACCCCAAATTTCAGCCTGATCAGATAAATAGTTTTAACGCTTCCATGATAACTTTGGGAATACTTCATACAATATGGAGAAGGCCCAGATCAGATTTTGGCTCATCCTTACATTGTCAGGTGGAAGTATGCAGTCTGACAACTGACTTATATTCTTTTTTTTCATAGAAAATGTTAAAAAATAAAAATAAGTCCAGAAAAATCCTATTTCGTCAAAATCGATTGTTATCATTTCTTTATATATTTTATAGTTTTGAAAACTTTGCTTTTTCAATATGACTGGTATAAGATGTAAAACTTATATAATTATTAGTGTTTCCATTACATCAAATGAAGTCTTATTGTAATGTAGGAAAAAAAAATTTTTATATTTCACTCAGAACAAAAAATAATTTAAAAAATTAAATAATTGATTCAGTTACTATGTATTTGTTCACTACTATGAAAGTGATAGAGTAATGCTGTATCTGTCAATATAAAATAAGAGAAAGAAAATCCACCTACTTATAAAAAGTGCTTGCGTCCTATGCACTCTCTGCCGAAAAAAAAAGTATAAATCCTAGATATTAACCACTAAGTATTACTCAAATTATGGTAATTTCTTTTTATCTTGCATGACTATAAACAAAGTGTAGTATCTGTTCTAATACTACACTTTATCTTTTCTGCCCTCGGTCAGTGAAGGAGAAATCGTTCTAGATGTAGGCAATTTTTATTTTTATCTCAACCCAGAGTGCCCCTTTTTGAGAAGTTGGGTTTTCTCCACATAAAAAAACAACCTTGTGTCTAACTCTGCCTTGATAAGGAGGCAAATACATATGTCATGACTAAGAAATTTTTCTTAATAAAAGCTGTAGCTTTTTCAATGACTGGCAATGTGATTTATTGGTTTGTGAGCGAGTGTCCATTCATTCAGTTATCATTAGAAAATTGAACTTTTTTCCTCCTTTATTCCTTATTGGCATTGGTCTTTTGATTTAAAAATACAAATTCCCCTTTTTTTATCCTGTCTTTGCATAATAGAGTTCTTCACTTTGGCCATCTTATTGTTAAAAAAAACTTTACTTTGGCCATCGTATTGTTAAAAAAAACTTTACTTTGGCCATTTATTGTTAAAAAAAACTTCTTTACTCTGGCCATTTATTGTTAAATGGCAGAAATACTTTTTCAGAAAACTATTATTATTATTTGATTATGTTTCTCAGACAATCCAATCTCGTTTTACTATTATTTCTACTAAATTTTTTTTTTTAACACCATTAAGAAAATGTAATCTAAATTTATTTTAAACGTTCAATAAAGAAAAAAAATCACTGAATTATTTTTTCATATGTTTACTTAAACTATTAATACATGGATATGTAATGTTATCGCTAAATTAGATGTATACTGAACTGGAGACTTTAAAGAATGCATAAAAGTTCTTGGGTTAGATGTAGAAGACTTGAGGTAGCAGGTTCAGTTCACAGGAGAAGGCCAAGGAAAACATGGGAGGAAGTGATAAGAATGGAGTTGAGAGAAAGAAAGATAAAGATCTGGCCAGTGATAGGTTAGTTTGAAAGTCAATTTCTAAAAGCTGTTCAATGCATGCCAACATATAAAACGGGCATTAAACCAAATATGATGATGCTAATGATGACATGTCATTTTACTGTTTGCTATGAAAAAAATGTGACAGTTATTCTCTCTTTCTATTTCATGGCATAATGCAATATTTAAATGTAATATATAAAAAAATTTGCTGACGTCTAATGAATATTATATTACTAATAGGTTGTTTTAATAATAATTCCATGTTTTCTTTTTAGTTTTTTTTTTTTTTCAGGCCTTCTCAAACATTTAAAATCGTAAATCTCTTCATAACTAATAAATAAGTATCCAAAAGCTTAAAATATAAAACAAAACAAGACAACTTAACACTGGTCTCTTTTCCTAAATTTTTATGCAACTCTTGCTCTTTTTTTTTTTTGGAGGGGGGGGGGGCTAATATCAGGCACTTTTTTTATTACTAAGTCAGCATTTATCAAGACCAAAAAACACTTGAGCATAAGGGTTAATGAGATGGATAGATTGAGAGTTGAATGATTATGAATACTATGAGAGTACTATTCTCCACATACTATCTGAATAATTAAAAAAAACAGTCAACCCAGAAAACAACAATTATTCCCCCTCTGTCACAAACATCGCTTGTGGAATATGAGGACTACAGAACAACAAGAGGGGGAGTGAGTGTTACGAGGCTGAAGTCCACTTTATAATCTCCATCAGTATGGATGGCAATTGGTTCTCATGGAGCTCATCTGCCCTTTGACAGCTCTTGTTTATAGTGTTGCTAACAGACAGCTCGATCATATTTGTGTTCATCTCTACTATAAATACTATTGAAGGAAAAATCCTTATCCTAAATGCATTCTATTTTCCTTAACTTTTTTTAGATGCATTCTTGTATTTTTATGAAACGTTTTGTCATTCAATTTGTCCCACTTATGTTTGAAATAACATTTTCATAGACACACACAGCTGTTAAACGTGACAGTGAAACATTGTGGGAGAAGATGGAGAAAGTAGCAACTCTGGTTGAAGTCAGTGCCCCAATGATGCTGACCTGAACAGTTAAAATGGAGAAGAGAACTCAATACGAAGGTTTTATGTATGATATGAAAACAAACTGGAAATATAGGAAGATTTTAATCATTCCAGTACTCATAGGAGCCACTGGGCCATTAAAAAGAATGGCGAATATACCTGGTGAACCAAGTGCAAGAAAGATCCAAACAATTGCACTTGAAAGAAATGGTTAGAATCCTGAAAAGATTTCTCAGGTTTGGAGTCTCTGAAATAGCGGATGAATGGCTGACATTGACAAAGAAAAAAAAATTGGAAAAAGAGAGAAACCCATAGCATCAAACAGAAAGGTGACAGTTTTCTATGAGAAAGATATATAGGCAGGCAGATACATACAAAAAAACAAGGTCATCAAACTAGACATTGTCATATGAAATAAACATGAAAGAACTGCTCTCATTATCGATGTAGTAACTGTCTGAAATGATTACGGCCTAAATAGAACTGAGTGCAGAAAAACTTACAAAATACCAGGATTTAAACAATTACTTGAAAACAACAAAAGAAATGAACATTATACAGGTTGTGATAGCGGCAACTGGTTTAGCCAAACAAAATCTTTAAAACAAAAATACCTAGACACAACCTCTGGTAAATAAAGATGTTGGAAGTCCAGATAGCAACTCTAAAAGAGACAACGTCAATCCTTAAAATTTGCCCTCGGATATAAATGTAACTCATAAAGAAATCAAGTGTTAGCCCCCATAAGAGGGGACTCTTTTAATCTTTAAGGAGTAACTGAACTAAACTTGAATGTACACATCTTAAGAACATCCATTCTTGTTTAAATACATAATGGGATGATATTGAGTTTGTATGGATCGTATTTGTCTTGGTTTATTTAATAATTAAAAAAACAAAATGTTTATCTTTGATTCTTACCAGGATTTTATAAGACATTAAATAATCTACAAGTTGCCTAAATACGTGCATGCTTAGAGGAAACATGGCTGCTATAACTATTAATTCTTGAAAATTAATTGATTTCGTACACTTAGTTTTGTAAATAAAAAATTTTAAAAATTGTTAAGCAAATATAGCACTTAGTGCAACCCTCTACCAAAAACTGTAAAAATTACGAACTTAAAGAAATATATATTTTTCTCTGAAATTGATAAGTTGCAGCGAACACCACAAAAAAAATAGAATGAGGATGGAATACTTTTTTTAATGTCTGGAAGATAGTCTATCAGTAAATATTTGCAAGTCTATACATTTTTAGCTAGAAATTTGCCTTCATTTATACAAATTTATTAATACGAAATCACTCTTGGCCCCTTCAACAATAAGTTAAAACTGAAGGTTACATTTATAAGTTATCCATCTCCCAATGAGGGCAAGATGTGACACAAAGTCGTTTTTACTGGAGAGGAGGGAGGAACCTTATCGACACATAGGACCAGTTTGAAAAATGAGCCATCCTCTTTAAAAAATGTTTCATTTTGTGGCTGTCATATTCTTTACTTAATGTTATCAAGTAAGCAACAATCACAAAATAATTATGATAAACAAATTCCATTGTATCATGTTTTTCATTTATGTCAAAACTGCTATGATTTATGCGGTTATAAAATACATTGAAAACAGATCCGACTTAGATTTACTCATATTTAATTCTTAATAATACAAGAGTGAGTGAATATTTGCATACGTGCTAGTTTGTTGCGTATATATACCGTGACCGAAGCGGTTCAAGCTGTAGAAGCTACACATTGTGATTGGTAGTACTGTGATAGTTCATGTACTGTACATTGATTTGAAAGCCGCACACATGAATATGCAATATAGTCTAATTCGAGAACTTTTGATTTACGAATGAGAACTGATTTACGAATGAGTCCACTGATTTTGAGGTTAGCATTGGAAATAAAATGCGTTTTTTTCTTTAATTATCAATGATTGCTTTAGTATGATGATAAAAAAAAGTAGATTGACTATTAAAATTGACTCATCATATCCATTTTATCTGATTTCCCTTGGTCAGTATCTGACGTTTTCTGGAGCCTGCAATCTCAGTCCCTAAGCTTAGCAGTCTTGAGGATTTATTTTGTTCAAATTCCATTCTCAAGATTTGTGCTGATGAGTTTTCTTGGGCCATCCTTCTTTCTTCCGGCCTTCCACCTCAATATCTCTGCATTTTCTTATCCAAAAATCACATAGCTGACTGTCAGAAGTTCATCAAGCTTTGGTAAATTCAATCTCAAACATGACTGAACATAATATTTTTTTATCTTTTGTTTTTATGGAAATCGCTCCAGACAAGGCATGAATATACTACTTCAAGGTCAAAGACTAGTCAACGATAAGTGTTAGATGGATAGATTCTGACCCAGAAAACAGCAATTCTTTCCACTTTGTCAAAAACATTGTTCATAAAATGTGAGGACTAAAGGACAAATTAAAGGGAAGCGAGAGTTACAAGGCTGACGGAAGTAAACCCAAGGTGCACTCTCTACTCTCCTTCAAAATATTATTTAATATATCTGTATATATTAAACAATTTTTTTTCATAAAAATACACGTTTTATTTAAATAATTTGAATTTTTCGCATTTTTCTGAACTAACTCCTTTGTTTAAATGTTTTTGCATCTCTGCGAAGCTTTATTCATCGGCCGATCAGTCTGTCATGCTTCAATTCAAGTTAAATTTTCATTGTTAAATGCACAGATTGAATGGACACATCTTAAAAATGGATCAGTTCTTGTACTTTTTTGCTTTTTTCAAAAATCTTTGTGAGCATCTTATAAGTTTAAAAACAAAAATTCAGTTTCAATGTGTTTGCACACACTTGGTAATTAATATATTGGTACCATCTGTTAGTTTTGGATTGTTGGTTCTGATGGTTGTGTGTGTATGTGTGTGTGTGTATGTGTGTGTGTGTGTGTGTGTGTGTGTGTGTGTGTGTGTGTGTGTTATACATGTTTTAAATTACAAACTTTTTTTTCTTAAATGCCAAACTGAAAAACTTTATTTATAATCGGGTTGGTGTCCTCAGATTGTTTTTTGTTTACAATGTTTCAGATGTGTGTGTGTAATCTAATTAAATATTTGTGACTTATTTTTACTTAAATGATGATGATGATTGCAATTCCAATGTCACATATCTAGGCAGAGTATTATATATTCTGCATTTATATCACTAAAACATAGGCCGCACTGGATTTCTCTGTCTTTTTCGTGTCTCTTTCTCTCGCGTCTCTCTCTCTGTCTCGTGCGTGCGTGTGTATGTATGTGTGTGTGTGTGTATATATATATATATATATATAGAGAGAGAGAGAGAGAGAGATATTGCATTTTTTTAGCCAAAGTGATTTCCCTCTTTTCTTTTTGTCTTATGAATAAACCAACCTATTTCTCTTAAAGAAAGAAGAAAGTCAGTGATTTCATTATTTCTATTTCGGCACTGTGTTAATTTTTAACAAGAAAGAAACACATTTTTTTTTCTCTTCAAAAGAAAAAAAAAGTACCAGCCAAAATTAAAAACCTTATTTTTACTGTTGACTAAAGTGCTAACCGTTAAAAACTACTGTTACGTGAAAACCTTAGTAAAAAAAAGTGATTATTTTATATTAGCAGCATAATATAAAAGAAAAAAGCATCTAAAAGCTGTATTCTATAAAGTCACATCTAAACATGGGAGATTTCAAATCAACTATGGCAGAATTCGTTATATACCAAATGCAACAACAGCTAAAAAAACGAAGAAAGATTTCAAAAACTTCTACTGGAACAACAACAAAAAGCCAAAGAAAGACTATTGGAACAAAATTTAAAAAATCAAAGAAAAACAGCAAAAATTTTAAGACTTGTTACTACAAACAATGTTGAATAGGGGTTAAAATACCGAGAACAAAAACACTTTTTCTCAAAATGCCATTTGGAGTGCAATTGACAATTTCACTTATTCCCCAGATGAGGATAAAACCTTCGCTTCATATTTAAGAAGGTATGAGGATCTATACAAAATAGATTGTGAAAATTGGGCAGACTTTAAAAAGTCTGTCTACTGCTCTGAAAATTAGGGACAACCAAACATACCAAATTGGTGGACTATATTTTACCCCGAAAAACCAGCGACTTGACTTTTTCTGAAGCTGTTAAACTTTTAACAGAATTATTTAGCCCTAAAACTTCCCTGTTCCACAAAAGGTGGAAGTGCATGAACTTAATCAGAAAAGACAACAAAGATTACTGCAATATTCGTGCAAGGACTTGTATCAGCCTAAGACGCAGAAATCAGACGTAGAGTCCTAAACAAGTTAGAAAGTGAAACAAATTTAACATTACAGAAAATAGCCAAGAGATTTGTACATGTTACCCAAATTCTAAAGATATTGGAGAGTTGAGCATTGCTCACATAAGAAAGATATCTCAGAAATCACATTTCAACTCTCCTTCAAAAACAAGTCAAATCAAAAAGAGAGATTATTTTCATGCCACCCCAATAAAAAACAGGAATCCATTGTGGATCCCTTCATTGGGTGATGGATTGCCCATATCGTTTTAAAACCTGTCTAACTTGTAATAAAGCAGAACGAATAAAGAAAATAAAAGTCAGGTCCAATCCACAAAAACAAACGAACAGGATGGCATAAATATAAGTACAGGTAAAAATCCTGAATAAAAATGTCAAGTTACAACTAGACTCTGGTTCAGACGTCCGACCTGCATACATGGAAAAGGTTGGATAACCCAACCATGCTATAAACCAACAAAATAGCCAGAACAGTGACAGGAGAAAAGATTAAATTCAAAGGTGAAATTATTAGCAACATTACTTTAAACGGAACTACCAAAAAATTGAAAATGCTTGTATTAAAAAACATCAACAATTTATTTGGTACAAACTGGGTGCAACAGTTCAATCTAGACAGACAGATTAATAAGGACCGGCATTTTACCTAAAGTGGAGTATAGCCAATGGACAACACCAACTGTCTCTGTAAAAACAAAAGATCTAAAGAAATCCACGTGTGTGTCAATTTTTCAACAGGACTAAATGCAGCAGTTCTTACAGGTATACAGGATCACGCCAAATGTTAACACACCATCCTCATTATCTCCTGCAAAACTAATGTTTGCAGATAAGATAAGATATGTTTTTCGACAAAAGGCTGCTAAAACAAACCAAACAAGGATGAACCTCTATTCTCAACATGTAGATAAAGCAAACACACATATTCAAGGCAATGGCTTATTCCTCAGAAAATGATCTCCAGTTTAGTGGGACATAAATGGATGGTAACATTGAATACTACTAAGACAAACCTCCTTTCCTTTCACAATTATAAGAAACCTTTTCAACCACTAATTTCCATGGCTAATTTCCCTATCTGAGAGTCCATCATTCAAAATCCTCAGCCTAACATTCACAGGTAGCATAAATTGGAACAAATACATATAAGACATTGACAAGGCTGCTGCAAAGAAGGTGGACTCCCTCTACTATGCTAGAAAACTTCTCATACCTGGCAGTATCCTATATCTCTACAAAGCTATCTTTCGCCTATGCATAGAGTATTGTTGCCACATCTGGACTGGTGCACCAACCACTAGTCTATCCCTCTTACACAGGGTCAAAAACAACCTCTAATCTAATAGGTCCCACACTATCTACTGAGCTCCAGCTCCTGTCTCATCGCTGCAATGTTGCATCCCTGTGTGTGTTTTGCAAGTACTTTAATGAAATGTGCTCCGACGAACTTATTGCTCTGGTGTCCTTTCGATTTAAATACTCTCAACTGACCTGGCAATGAGCAAAATCCCACCCCTTCACTGTAGAGGTCCCCAAATACTGGAAGGCTTTCTACTCTAATAGCTCATTTCCTTGAACTGCTAGCCTTTTGGAATTCCCTCCCTGCTATCAGTTTCCCTGACTGTATCAACATGCAGAAATTTACATGTAATGTGAACAAACATCTCGCTGCACAACTCCTTTCTTAGGATGCCTTTGTAGATATGGCCCTTAATTCACAATGGCCCCTTACGTCTCAGTGTCAATGTGCCTTGTTTCGGGTGAATTAAATAATATATGTATATAAAGTTAGTGTTTCCCACCTACATCGAAGCTTCGGTAACAAAAGCCACATACACAAATCTTTTCAGTTAGTGATTTCTGCCACATATAGGCTTATGTTAGAAAAATAATATTTTAGTTTTGCTCGTTTTCTTCAATTTAACTATTTAGTTCTGCTCAAATTTTTCTCTTTGTTTACAAATTTTCAAAAAAGATGGTGGTATTTTCTTTCCCTGTCTGGTATCTACTGTGGCTACTCATTGTCAGTGCCGCAAAATATTCATAGGATAAACTTTCGCTTTACATCGGTATCACACTCAATCGCTGATTAGATAATATCTTTAAATTCATTTGATGCAGAACAATAATACTGGTGTCTGATTTGTTTTACAATAATACATAGACCGTTTAAAATGTTCGGTTTGCATGTTTTAGTGCACGTCAGAGAGAAACACAGACAAATAGAAATAGAGAATCAGTTTCGATGATTACTTTAATTAGGTCGGTCACACTAACAGCGGATTTGTCTTTCGTATTTAAATTCAAATGAGAGGTAAATGTCAATTTTGTAGCTTAGCAGTAAAATCGCGGCTTGTAGGGACAGAGGTTATGAGTTCGAACCTCCACTGTACAAAAAGAAATTTACTCTGGTTTTGTTCAATTTAATAATGTCTTACTTAGTTGTACTTGTAACGGCCATCAACCGGGTTCGATTGAACAAGTACAGCATCTCCGATCATCTCAGCGTTTATAATCACCTTATGATTACTTTTACTTTAATTTTTTATTTACTATTACATGCATATGATTTATGCTACTATTAATGATATTAATAGTAATGATATTGATAATATTCTTGCCTACTTTATCATAAAATTCCATTAATAAAACTGCCTCATAGACTTTTATCTAATATACAAAATTAAGTTAGTTGGATTTTCAAAGTTAAACCTAAATAGCTTCCATCCTAAAATATCAATATTTCCTTCTGAGTAATCATTTCCTTTTCTTTAGCATTGGTTCATGTTGTTAAGATAGCAAAGAATGTCAGTCAGCCATGGCCATGTTTGTTGTTTACGAAAGTCATAGGTCAGTGTTTGTGTTCTATGATAGTTTGTCTCTTCTATTCATAGTTGACAAAGGGGGGTTAACTCCTACATTTAATATATGTATTAAGGCAAGAATAATAAACATGTATCTATAGATAGTAGCAGTTATACAGATTAATACATTAACATATATTAGTAGTATTAGAATTTTTAACCCACTTATAGAAAAAGTTTTAAAGACTAATTATGATGCTTATATTGATTAATTTAAATTCATGTTTTAATAAATCTCTCTTAATATATAAGAAAATAAATAAAATTGAGCAAATACCAATAAATATAATTATTACCTTTTTAAATAATACCAGCCGAAAAACAAATAGAACTAGTAGTAGCAGTGGTACTAGTAGTTTTAGACCCTCTCATGTTAAGATTGCTTCATATCAACTTTAGAATTTTACCCAATAGCTTTTAATCCATGTGTGTCTGTTGTTATTATAAATAATGATAATAGTAGCAGCAGAATTCCCGCATGACACATTAGGTATTCCAAAGGTTCTTCCTGCTAAATTCAGTGCAATTATGTTCAATAGTTTTAGAGCCTATGCATGTTTGTTTTAGTAGTAGTATTAATGCTTTTACCTCCTTATGACACATTGAGCATCTCAAGGATGCTTCATGCTAAATTTGATCGAATTCTGTCAAGTTTTGGCGCATATAAGTGACCAACAAACAGACATACAGACCAAAAAATGCTCAATATCAATTCTGAGTTTAAATTTCAATATATTAGACTTGATATATTCAATCTCTCTGTCGGTATGTCATGTTTGAAATAGCATTTTTAAATGTGTTCAGTACTTGATATATTCAATCTCTCTGTCGGTATGTCATGTTTGAAATAGCATTTTCAAATGTGTTCCGTACTGTCCACACAAGAGGCTCAGTCTGTCAGACTTATGTTTGAAATAATATTTTCATCGCTAAATATGCAGATTGAATAAACACACTGAAAGAATATTAATCGTTATTATAATTATGATGATGAATGTTCATATTTTCTGAGTCTGTTAAATCTACACTGCTGGAATAGGAATGCTATCTTGTTTATTTGTTAGAAATGAATTCGTTATTGAATTGTTCTCGCAGCTGAAACAATACTTAACCGTAAGTCGAACAGCCTAAATAGCCCACACACACTCACACACCTTTGTTGTAGCCTTATTCCCACGGAATTAAGGAAGGTTTTCTAACTCTGCTTATGATTGCTTCTTATATAAAACATAAAAAAGAAAGACTTGCTTTTAAGTATGTTTTTATTTTGTATTTATTTTTCATTTTATTCATGTTGGCGTTTAAAGTCTCTTTAAGAATATTGCATATAAACATGTTATTTTCATAAAAAGGTATGCTTCCGACTATAGACTCCTTTGATTGTAGATCTTTTTATTTCCCTTGCATATTGGCTTAGGTATTGTTTTATTGTACACTAACAGTTAATAGAATAAATGTAGCATAGCCGGGTGTTCTTAAATCCCGCAGTGCAGTCACTTCGCAGGCAGAATCAGCTGGGTGAATTTCTGTGCTCGCAGTGGTGAGGTTCCCTTTTCTCTTCTCTTTGTCGTTGTTTTCTTATTCTTAATAACAACTTTCATAAACGTTATTAATAAAGAAGTATCAACAAATGCAGTTGCGTTTTAAAAATCCCTTTGAAGTTTTATTTTTTCTTTATAGCATACATGTATACACATAAAACCCCCAACCCCCTCCCCCATGATGGCATCAGCTATGCAAACCCACTGATCTCTCTCTCTCTCTCCAATTAAAGGAGACAGATTCTCTCTACCCATTCGACACATCAGCTTAGCGAATCCATGTACCCGTGACGTCACTGCCAGGACACGTAGCTGTTACTTGACTTCTAACTGGAATATTCCACTCTACTTAGTTTTTAACCTTATGTGGGAATTTACAATCCTAACCCTATTTTTACACACTCGCTTTTTATCTTGTTACATAAATACATTCAAACACAACGTTAGGAATAGGAAATAAACTATATATTTTTTATTCTCGCTCTCACATAACGCAACAAATACAATATATACTATTTATAGTACTTTTCAAACTTAGTTCAGCATTGTCGTGGGGGGGGGGATCTTATCAATCTACAGCAGGTATCAACAAATCTATTCGCAACTCATTCATATTACCTCAGTTAAAAATAAACTTTGCTGCACACATTCTGTGTAAAAAAGAAAAAGTTTAAAAAAACAGTGATAATTATTTGGAACTGCAACTAAGCTTCATTAACCGGGCAATAAGGCTCTTCTATTTTTGATGTGGCCAATGAGCATGATTGATGAACATTATCCACAGTTAATTCATCTAGGGCTTGACCATATTCAAATGTTGGTTGCTGCTGTGGATGCAGAATATCCTGGCTGTGTATTACATCTGAACACAGATCTTTCAACAAATGTAGCAATGATTGGTTAAGATAAATGTCAGTGCTACAAAAATCGAAAAGAGCACTTGACGTCGAATAGAAGGACTTTATAAACAAAATTGTGCCAGAGAAAAAAACCTTACACGTACATGCCACCCATGAAGACTTCCATAAAATCTTTAATAATTGAGCAATTATTTTAATATTTCGGGTTTATGAAAAAGAATCATTACGCAGAACATTAGAGTAGTTTCAAAATTGCACACTTGGATATATATGTTTATTTTTATATATATATAGTAGATATATATAGTTTTATTGTTATATATATTCGTTTATTTTCAAAATTGCCTTGGATAGTTTAAGAAAAGACAAATCAATGGTGACTGTGCAAGCGAGCTTCAGGAGAAAATGTCCATGTTATCCAGACAAATAACTCGTACCAGTGCATTAAAAACTTCAGGGCGCATGGAACAAACATTAAACTTGAATGCTAACGGCAACAGCGCCATTCCTTCAATGCCAAGAGAGGAATTGACAATTTCTCACCTGTCATATGCAGATGTGCTTGCAATGCAGAGATGCACATTTGGAGCATATCATTGATAAAAATAAAGACTCTTGGATATTCATGACTGAAACTTGATGGACAAGTCAGCATAGACTAACATTTATTTCTACTAAATATAGTTTGAATGCAGAAAGGATTGGGAATTTTTAGGGTTAAAATATTAATACTATTAATGCTACCATCAATACTAACAATAGGCTCCAAAACTATCTGTCAGAATTGTACCAAATTTAGCATGAAGTACACTTGTCCTGCTAGATGAGCAGGAGGAGGGGCAAAATTATACTACTACTACTGATAATAATAGTAATAATAAAAACATTAAAAAAACACCAATACAAACTATAAGTTAGAATTGCACTACATTTAGTACAAACACCCTTATACAATTAAGAATACTAATTATGATGTTTCAATTAAACACGAACAGTCGTCTGCAGGAATCAAACTAAAAGTCAACTAAATATATTAGTCATTAAAAAGTAAGTATTTGTATGTACATAATAACAAAGAAAACTCTTTGGGATGTTTTTCACGTTTCGGTTTAAACAAAATAGATAGGATTTCTATCATTTTCTGAATGTGTGTTCTATTGTGTTAAATAAGTTTTGCTCTTACTTTTCTGTTTGCCTGTGGCACCATCAAGTGGTTTTTGTCGTCATGAAAACGCTGGTCTCCCTCGCATTTGATCTGCATTAGAATAGGTGATTAAGAATAAGATTACGCTAACAAGTGTGGGTAATGGATCACTTTATCAGGACACTGAAACCCATTGTTGTTTGTAAGACTCGATTTAACCTGTGTCTGAATTTAGTTTTTTAAAGCTATTGTTAAGATTTACTTTCAGAAACGTTTCACACGTTTGGAGGCTCATTATTTTCACTGAAAGAAGGGACAAGTGACATTTTAAAAAAATAGAAGGAAAAAAACTAAATGAACAAACCTTTTGCCAATTATTGCAAATAGTTTAAACACGACCTAAATGTTCTATGGAGCAATTAGGTTTAATTTAAGGATTTTCTAGCAGTAAGGTGCCTCCTCGAGACGTTTTAATGACATAATTCATTTAAAGCTAGCTTTAAAACTTGTACAGTAATTTTTTTTGTTTTGTTTTTTCATTTTATTTCGCTTTTTTCTTTCTTTTTTTTTAAGCTATGTCATTTGTCTTTTCCTTTTTTTTAAGTAAATTTTTCTTTTTTCTTAAACAGGATTTAAAAAGTTAAATTTAATTCTTAATAGTATCGTTTTATCATTAAATTATTTCTTGAACCAAATTCTTAACTGATATAACTTGGTTAGAAGTTATAATAACAAAAATAACCAGAGTGTAAGGTCTTTAAAAGAGGATGGTTTATTACAACGTATATCTTGTACAAAACAATAGCACTACCGGTAATCCAATAGGATTAACATCATACAGTTAAATACACATATTACTGTTCGTAGTCATATATATATTCTTCCTTTTAGGATCCGGGCTGAAGCGCTCCACTGGTTTTCTTTCACGTGTGCACTTTCTTTTATTACAAACTAATGGCATTGGATCTTTTCCAGTTTGGGGCAAAGACAAATTTTGTTCAGCTCGTAAGGCTGGTCCAGTAGATGTATACATAGGTTCGTGTACAATATTGGGTAGTGGCATGTCAAAAGCATCACATAGAAACTCCATTAGGGCTTCTTCCTCGCTTTTTTCATTATTTTCAGCATATCGTGGTCTAATTTGGTTAATGTGTCTTTTACACACAATTTTTTAACTTTTTATGGTGTAGACCACTTTGCCAATCATTTTCTGAATTATACCATCCATCTAATAACGTTTTCCACCTTGGAAATTATTGAAATATACTTTATCTCCTGGAGAGTATCTTATTATGTTTACATCTTCTTCCTTTTTAGCAACTTTTTTCTTCGGATAGGGTATCAATCTATCGCAGGGGACAACTTCGAGTTGTTATTCTCATTAGGAGTCACCTTATAAATTGCTAAAAATTTCTGGATAGTTTTTTGTATATATATATTCTACAGACTGGTTCACTTTAGTGATTGAGAGGAGTCCGGTATCCCATCACAACATTAACTAATTTTGTTTAAGGTAATGTTTTAATCTCTATTTATAAAATTATTGGTTGTTGTCTCTTGGTAGCAAACAAGATGCTGCTAATTGGTGTGACCTTTATCTTTCCATTCTGGTTTTCCCATAAGTCATCAGCACTGTTAAACATGAATTTAGCTGTTATCGAACAGAAAATTAACTCAAGGCCAGCAACTCAGCACTGATCATCAAGATCAGAGTAATCCTGGCTCCCTGTACCAGCTCCCAGAAACTCTGTCAATCAGATTTCAGATATTGGCTTGTATCTGATCCCCTGCCCAGGACCATATTAAATTATTAACCGTATTTGTTTTCTGTCTGGCAACAGGACGCTGGTTGTAATTTGACTAACTAAACTAGTCAATATGGTCAACTGCCATGGTCACCAGATGCCACAACATCATCCGTCTGTTGACTTAGTGTTGCTGGTCCAGTCATTGATTTGATCAGCTGCTTCTGGTGACTGGCTGTTGACTAGTATTGCTTGTCCAGCTGTTGACCAGTCCTTTAACCGCAGTACAATGGAACCATTTCTCCTTTAGTCCACTAAGCTGTTCTTTAACCACACACGATGTGATGTAACCATTTCTTTAGTTCATCAAGCTGATGTTCAACTGCAGTATGACGGGACAATATCTCTTTCAATCTGCCAAGCAGTCCTTCAACCACAGTGCAATGTCAACACTGTGACCATCATTGTCCAAGAAAGAAGTGGACCAGGCATTTAACATTAATGTTCCTGTGATGCCGGTGACTTAACTAACCTTTCGCAAATGTATTTGTTGCCAAAAAAACTGGTTATTTCTATATTTCACGAAAATCCAGTGTTTGTCATCCTCGTTTGCCCATTGCTGTATTATCTTTGTGTCTAACAAGCTGCAAAGGCCGACTCCACATGAATGTAAATAACTTCCAAAAACTTTCAATCTCTTAATTAAATGAGGATTTGCTAAGAATTTTACAGCCAGAAATGATTAATAACAGAATACGGGGGGGGGGGGGGGATTCTCCTGTTCAACACATCATATAGAAATAAGGAATAACAATGAACAGGTAAGAGATAACTCGAACACCAAGTTAAATTCAAAACAAATATTTATTTATATAAAGATAAGAAAAAGGGGCAAATGTGCATGAAACAAAACAACAAAAAGAGCAAAGTAATATTTATGGGGAAAGGGGTAATATCTAAAGTTATCTAGCAACGAGCAAAATCTATGAACAGACAATTCAAGAAAGAAAGGTAGTTATCACTTACAAACATGGATGAATGGTACAAGACTCTCCACGGAAGCTGAAAAGTTCAACAGTCCAAGATTCGCAATAAACTTTGGGTGCAAAAAGTCAAAGGCAGATACCAAAGTATATGTCCAACAGAAATCAGGTACATGGTGGGGGTTGGAGTTTCAGTCGGCACTACATAATCCTTATATAGGATATGTAATCAGAATTTCTCAGTGATAATTTAAAATGTTCCAGTCAGCAACAGGTTTGATGGAGTCGTCTCGAAAGTCCTTTTCTTTTAGAATTAATTTTCGGCTTCGTATCAACATAGAAATCCCAGGGCCACTCACCAGGTAATGGAGTCAGATCCTTGTTTGCTTCTTTTTCTTCTTTTTCATTCCCTTGCAGGGACGGTTGGCGAGAGTGTCTCCGGCTGACAGCAACTGACTCCTCAACTAACCGACTCCCTTTTTATATATTTTGCGTCGATATGCGTGGACGGTTTTGACGTAGGCGTTTTGGCAGGGTCTCTGGATTACCTTGCAGGAATGACATGTACTTTCACTTAAGGCCAGGGCATGTATAAGTGTTAAGATAGGGAAGGGAGGTCAGTTCACAGGAAATAGCGTTTAACTTCCTTTTGGGTAATGTTTAAGTAAGGGGGGGGGGGTCGGTTGACAGGAAATAGGATTTAACTTTTTTTAGAGATTGTCTGGGTTAAAAGTGAAATAGAAAATATAACACCACAAAATAGATTCTGCTCACTTTGGTAATATTCATGAAATATAGTTTTATTTCTTATAATTTTAATTAAACTACACTTTCTATGTGACTACATATATATATGTATATATGATAAAAAATGGAACTAATATTCCAACGTAATGAAAAAAGGAAAACCAAAAATATTATTTATGTATTTATCAACGTTTCATCTTCATTTCAAGATTTCCTTGGGATGATTGGTTTGGAGAAATAACACAAGTACAAATATTTGAAACAGTGGCAAATATGTGTACTTGTGTGTTATTTCTTCAAACCAATCATCCTGAGGAAGTTTTGAAATTAAGACGAAACGTTGATGAATATATAAATAATATTTTTGGTTTTTTTTTTTTCATTTTCCATATATATATATATATATATATATATATATATATATAAAGGTATTTTATTTTAAAAATACCTTTTGAATCTGTTCTAATTTTTATATTATTTTTAATGATAGAATAGCACACCAGTTTAATTTTAAGAAATCTGATTCATATATAAAAGTTTATCTTTCTTTTTCGAGTAAACAATCAATATAAGTGTACGTTGAACTCTTTAATAAGTATATACTTCAAAGTAATCAAAAACAGTATTATAATGAAAACTGAAAATAGGTCTTACCAAACTTAGATAAGATTTGATTTTGTGTGGTTAAACTCCCATTCGAGGGTCTTCAAATTAGTGAAATTTGTATAATGTTTGATAATCTGTATGATTTTGTGCTATTTACCTATGATTTAAATCAATAAATTTAGGGGTAAACATTTTGTTCAGTGGTAATTTCATGTTCTCCTAGGTACATGTTTATGAAAAATAAGTATTCATAACCCGAGGACAATTTTCATAGGTTGGACACCATTGTTACCACGTTTCATGTTTCTAGTTCTAATAGTTTAACAAGAAGAACATCAGTAAGTCGTGAGACTGCATACCTCCGCCTGGCAACCTAAGGATGGACCAAAGTCTTATCTGAGCCATACTTCTCCATTATTATATGAAGTATTTCCAGAGTTATGCCATAGAAACCTTGATAACTCAAAAATTATTTATCTGATCAGGATGAAATGTTGCATGGTGGTTATTGTTATCAAAGAGCATCAGATCCATGCATCAAATTATGAAAAATCAGTTGACATTTTATCAAAATTTCGATCATGACTGAATTTGTCAAAGTCATGAGATGTGGGACTTCATTGGATACAGTATGCACCAAGTAGTGAATCTCTACATTAAACAGAACCGAAGTTATCACCAAAAGTGACTTTCACCTTTTCTGTCACCTTGAACGTGAAATTAAATCAGTTTTAAGTTAGACCATGTTTCATGATGATTGGTCAAGCGATGTGAATGCTAGGATATACACAAACAAACATAGTGACAAACGCTATTGAAAACATAACCTCTGTTGCGGAGGTAAAAATAGTTAGCAGACATACAGATACACATGCCTTTCATATTAGCATAGATTGGTAAAATATAGTTATTAATATACTTTTTTCATCTTGTGGTTCAGTCTTCAGTTGAATTCCATTCAAAATATCATGTCACAGTCCTTCTAAGTAACAATATGTTCTTTTAAGGGGTCCAGCGAGAAGAAACAATAGGTTTCACAAAACTAATTATAATATGAGCTTGGGAATAAATTAAATATTTTGGTAGGTTAAACATTTTGGATATGAGTGAGGGGTAGAAAGAATGTAGAAAAATGCCAGTTTATGACATTGGAGTTTAGGTAAACAAAGGAAGGAAAAATAAAAATATAATGTTTTAAATATTTATTTAGTATTTACTTAAATGTTGCTGCTTAGCTTAGGAGAAATTTATATAAATAGTTTTTGAGGTATTTGCGAGTTATATGTTGCCACATTTTAGTTTAATTTTTTTACTTCTTCACAAATGTAGATGTGTAATTATCCTTATACCATTTTTGTGTTGATAACTATTATAGCAAGTTTGACGGCAAATAAATAGCTTGCTTTTAAAGATTTTTTTAAATTACATAACTTTTTAGTGCCATACGATCTTTATATGAGGCAAAGTTGAAATTAAGGTCTCTACGACTACACCTGAATTATGAGGTAAAGCCGAATTTAGTGTCTGAACCCTTGTCTTGGTATTCTCGACCGGCATCTCAGTTAATGTTGGGGTTAATGAAGGACACATTATAAATAATATTTTAATAAATAATATATCTTTGTAAAAATGACAACAAACATTTGTATTTGTGAAAAAGTTAAAAATTAAAAAGTGCTGCTAGACAGGTAACCCAAAAGTACCATTTTAGATCTTAAACATGGATGGAAGTCACAAATGGACATATTTGAGTGAACAATAAATACAGACGCTCACCGCCTTCCTTTTTTCTTGCGACTTAACTTTATATGTTAGATAATAACTTATCTGGCTGGATTTTTACATTTAGACCCAAATAGCAATCTATCTGACATATTGATACTTGATTCAGTATAAAGAATGAGTGTTTTTTTGTTTAAAGAGGCGACTGGGGGGGGGGGGTATTGTGAGTACAACCATATGATGGTTTCCTACTGTGAGTATCTTCGTGTCATACACCAAGTCTTTATGTAAAACAACCCTTTTAGGATTGTAATACCAGAATTTTAACTTTTAAATAAATTTTCTAATATCACCACCACCAGTAAATGGTCCCAATAAGTTGCACGTCACATACCTTTTTAAATCAGACATCAAACAAAAGAAGAATTAGAAAGAGCAGAGGAGGAAGGTGATAATGAACACAATTCAGCAGCTAAATTAAAATCCGGTTAGGATAGAGAGAGGGAAGGAAGACACGAAACACATAAACAAAAATAAAAAATTAGAGAAAGAAAGAATATTTGAACAGTAAAATATTATGCTATGCAAAATGAATGTCATCTATAATAATAAAGTTATACCACCAGATGTCGCCTATCTGTGTGACTTCACAAGTAAACAGAACTGTTTAAATTTAGTTTTGATTTTAAACAATTTTATTCAATTGATTTAACGTAAAAAGGATACATTAAAATTAATTTAACTTTCACAAAAATCCTATCTTAAAAATTAATAATTTGGTAAAAAAAATCGCCACTTCTTGGCTCTTAGTTACTTATTTATAAATTTAAGTGTCAAAATTTTTTTTAATTAAAGGTATTTATGGGATATTAATTTCAACATTTTGTAAGACGTGCTAGCGATTTTATTGCAAAACCAATTTTTTTTTCATAACAGTATTCCCTCATTGAATTACCTTTCTAAAAGTGTAAATATTTTCTTACAAGAAATTATTTAAGAAAGAAAGGTAACGAGGAGGGGGGGGGGTGTCAATGACTGAAATAAAAATGAAAGTAAAAACTCTTGGTCACTGGGCAGTGCCAGGTTGATACAAGTAGCAATTTTGTAGCATAATAATTCTATACAGGTTCAGTATCAAACATAAATAATGTTGTTTTAAAAGGTGTAGCATCGAAGAATATTGAAGTGTTGGTACTTTTGACAAACCTATAATCGTTGGTCTAGAACGGATTCTTAACATGTTCTATCTTATTCCTCACCCTCACTACTCTTCCATTCCTCACCATTTAATAATCGCTGCAGATTCTAACATGCGATGGATCCCATGACTTCTTCACCTTTGCAACTTGTAGGTATTATTGTTGTTAACTCGACCTAAAATTTTACAGAGTTGTCCAAGTTCTCTTCTCTTTAAAATGTGACTGTGAGCTGGAAGAATTCCTTATTCTTTTTGATGAATTCAACGGAATTTGTTCGATTATGAATCCTGATGCTTTTTTTAATTGATGCTCTGTTTGTGTATCAGCTAAAAAAAAAAAAGCAGCAATATACATGGTATATTGTTGGAAATAAATTTGAATCTCTACTATATAATTTTATTTGTATATTGATAGTGTATGATCATAATGATCATTGTATATTGATAGTGTATGAATATATACAGCATAATCACGTTGACACACCGGTTCTTGTCAGGTCAGCAAAGTTAAGCGACGTTAAGCTTGGGGCAAACCAGATGGGTGACCATTAGGGAATACCAGGTGCTGTATATGGGAGGACAATGATATCTACAAGCCTTAAGATACCTTTAGCAAGTGTTTTAATGTAACCTGCTAAATCACACATGTGGTGAAACAATGAAAGTTCTGTTGTCAATCATGTGGCGAATCTCTCCGGAGTATTCACATGGATGAATGATGGGAATTCATTGTCGACTTTAAGATGTTGCTTGAATTGATGTGTTTTTATTAGTGCATTACCGAGTGTTTTGATGTAAATAATGTACTGAGACTAATTGCTCATCCGGTCTCCTCTTATTCAACATGATCTGATCTATGGACGGAAAATACCATCAGCTGATTAATATGTATCACTTTTTATTAATTGAATTACAATTACAGAACCCATTATCAACAATCGACCCTGCATTCAGCAGCCTGTTTGTGTCGCCCGTAACAAGTTTATCTCTGTTGCTTCCCCGTTCGATGTGCGACAGCAGGTGGTTTCATTAAGAATCTAATCGAGGTTTGTGTCACTCGCAGATTGTGTGACAACTGGTAAACGCATTATCGTTTGGTTTGATGTTCACGTCTCAGTCGGTCTCCATCCAATTTATGCCAGTTGTTGATTTTTATATGAAGCAGTTTAAGGTTTGTTGTCAGTTGGTCAGTGTGTAATATAATTACGGACCATTTTTTACTAGTGTGTAATATAATTACGAACCATTATTACTAGCGTGTAATATAATTACTAACCATTATTACTAGTGGGTAATATAATTACTAACCATTATTACTAGTGGGTAATATAATTACTAACCATTATTACTAGTGTGTAATATAATTACTAACCATTATTACTAGTGTGTAATATAATTACTAACCATTATTACTAGTGTGCAATATAATTACTAACCATTATTACTTGTGTTTAATATAATTACTAACCATTATTACTAGTGTGTAATATAATTACTAACCATTATTACTAGTGTGTAATATAATTACTAACCATTATTACTAGTGTGTAATATAATTACTAACCATTATTACTAGTGTGTAATATAATTACTAACCATTATTACTAGTGGGTAATATAATTACTAACCATTATTACTAGTGTGCAATATAATTACTAACCATTATTACTAGTGTGCAATATAATTACTAACCATTATTACTAGTGTGCAATATAATTACTAACCATTATTACTAGTGTGTAATATAATTACTAACCATTATTACTAGTGTGCAATATAATTACTAACCATTATTACTAGTGTGCAATATAATTACTAACCATTATTACTAGTGTGCAATATAATTACTAACCATTATTACTAGTGTGTAATATAATTACTAGCCATTATTACTAGTGTGTAATATAATTACTAACCATTATTACTAGTGTGTAATACCATAACTATAATACATTTTTTGTTCAAGTTTGCCTCTGTCAGATTCATGTTCAGCTGAATAATAGCTTAGTATAAGTATATTTGATGATGTATGCACACATGATTAGTTTAATTACCTTCTAGACAAATGAGTCCAGAATAATATTCTTGCGATACATCCCTCCTGATATGAGACTTTTGACTATATTCTGTAGCCACTAATCAAAACCTTGAATGGTTGCTATATGGGAACCGTTCAGATCATCCAGAAGACAATTCTTAATTTGCTATGAATTTCAACTGCTCAAAACTAGTAGCCACATAATTGTTTACCTCACAAATTAAACCCTAAATCTATATATCCCAGTAAAAGAAGAAATACATTTTTTTTTCATGTTTTAAATTGTTTTTTTTATATAATTGGAGATTTTGTATGTAATGTTTGCAAGAAAAAGTTATAATATTATCTAAACTAGCTGATGTGGCCGACATTGCTCAGATCTCAAACTTGTTTTGAATTTCTCTTTAGGCCAATATGAAATATTAAGTAAAAATACCAAATGAATGTGATCCTTTTAACCTTCAGAAGTTGGTAGTCACTTCCACTGCCAACACTAAAGAGCTTGCACTGACTACAATTGTGGTCCGATGCATTCTGAGTAGTTGTTCTGTCAATCGTTATGTGCCCATGTTGTGTTGAAAAGATCCACAGAATTTTGGAGTTGATGCAATTTGGTCAGAGACTTGGGTAATTGGTAGGTTCACTCAGTAACCCAAAATCAAGAAAATCTCGCCATTACCAGTGACAAGTATTTATTGGAACACAATTTTATAATGATATTAAATATAAAAAAGTTTTTTTTGTTTGGGGAGAAACACACAAGTTGAGAATTCTGACTGGTGCTTCAGAGTTTTCTGAGAGCAGATTGATACGGAGAGTTTCTCCTTAGTCTTTTACTTTCCTGTTTTTCGATTGGTTTCTCAGACTCAGACATGAACCCCTAAAGAGTTATTTATTATTTTTACTTAGAGAATGTTCATTCGAGAAACCACTTCTGATTGGCCAACTAACCTCAAATTTTGTATTTTTCTACTATTCTATGATTGATCAGTCACTTCAAGCATGTTCCACACAGGTGGGAGGAGCATCCAATCAAGCTACAATATAGTAGCTTAATCTATTAAGGGTATAGTACACATGTAATTTTGATAAGTGGGACAATGGAACTTATTGACCCATAGTAAAATCGACGGTTCGTCGTCATCTTCCGGCAGTTTACGTAAACTTTATGTACTTGCTTGTCACTCTGAAAGCTATATGATCCATCAAAGTATTACAAAAATAAAATTAAAAAATGACAGCTCCAAATTCATCAGTTTCAAACTGATAAATTTGACAATATTTTTCTGCACTTTTAATCCCAAAAATTGTTAAATCCTCTTTCTTTTAATACATTGCATCCATAATTTATGCTAATTTTAATTAACTAAACTAATATCGCTAGTTAATGTTTGACACAGTTGCTAGATGTAAGGAATACAAATGTGGGATATATTTAGTTTCATGTAACGGGGGTAAAATGGACATGAAAATTCAGATACCTCCGATTTTTGTGAAATTTTAACAATAATTAATTTAACATCAATTAATAAATATTCCCTAAATTTCAGTTGATTTGGAGTATTTTAAGGGTTTTTAGGGGACATATTTGCAAAATCTCCCTTTTGAGAATTCAAATATTTCTGATTTGTATTGAATTTAATCCATAGTCATTAGACATCAATCAAGTAAGCTTCCCTGAATTTCAGTTTCTTCATAAGAATCCTTAAGATCAAACCCTAAATTTTAGACATTTTCTAAAATCAAAATCATGTAATGAATTTTGATCAAAATTCGAATAAGGATTCTAGACATAACGTTTAGTATCATATTGATTTTAATCTTCTTAAACGGGCATAGAAGTAGTGCAAAACTGCCCCTTTTCAGGTAGTTAATTAGGACGGGTATTCTTCTAGTAAGTTTATATAGGTAATTTAAGCCATTCATAAGTATAAAAGTATAATTTTCATAAATGAATGCTTGTCAGGAGTTTGGACTATGTTATTGCCGTGACAATTTGAATGTTGTTCATTTTGTTTTTGTTAATGCAAGCTGTAATCTAACTGGAAAGAAATATTTTCTGTGGAAAAAAATAGCAACAAAAACATTGGTTGAATTTTTCTTTTTTTAATAGTGCTTATTATGATCAACTACTTGCGTTCCATCCTACGGCAAACATTCACGGTACATAAGAAAAAAGCATTGGAATGAGCTTATTCACCTGAACATAATTTTCTGTTCGAAATGCAAAGAAAATCTTTTGTGTGTGCAAACCAATGAATCTACACCTATCAAAAGGCAGTCAGACTTGCTTTTCAAAGGAATTAATGAGAATAGTTTTTTTTTTTATCTTAAAGAAAACGAATAAAAAGAGAAAATGTTTTTATTATTACCACAATATGTCTCGTCATTTTAGTATGAAAGATGTTTTCAATTACAAACAAGATTCACTTATAGTAATATGTGTTGTGTGTGTCTCTCTCTCTCTCTCTCTCTCTCTCTCTCTCTCTCTCTCTCTCTCATATAACATTATATAAATATTAGAAACAGTCTATATATATATATATATATATATATAATATATATATACTAGACTACCCATGACCCTTTGAGTCACTATCATTATTTATTCTACTTTGATTTCAGTTGAAAATTTCTAAGCCGTGCCATATCTTTCATGATTAAAAAAATAAGTCAATTTATTTCTTTATTATTCTTATAGAAGTAAAGAGATTTATTATTTTGCCATCTAATTTGCATATGTGTTTGTGATGTATACAGACATATGTATGTAAATTAGATGGCCACGCTGAGAAAAGAGTCACTCTTTCTGTAAATGCTCAGAGACATTAAAATATATTAAAGAGTGGTTGAATCAACATAGAATGAGACGGCGAGAGAAATACATAAATAACTAAGTGAGAGATGAGTGACTGCTTCAATTAATTATAAATTACCTCTAATTAGAACAATTAAATTTTTTTTTTTTCAGAACATAACTCAATCCCAGAACATTTTAGCATTTATTTTGTGTTATTAAAGTATATAGGGGAAAAAAACTTCAGAAAACAAACGTTGATCAACTCACATTTAGTATAAAAAATCGATTATAATAAAAAAAATATAACAAAGATGTGTGTGTCCACACACCAGTTTTCAATAATTGATCCCCATTTGAAAATTGTCGTCTTTTATATATTTTCTTTTTCTTTCTTCCTTCCTATGATATTAACATTGTTTCAAGTTGATTATGTGGGGGGGGGGGGGGGTAAACTTTAAAACTAATTAACTGATCATTATGATTTTTTTATGGTAGATTCTATGTGTAGAAGTGGGTAATTTGGGTTATATTTAGTTGTATTCAAAGAGGGCTTAAGTTTTACGATGTTTGCAAATTTAGTAATGAAATGCTGTTTCAAAGTTGAGCTTCAGAAATCATGTTTTAAATAACTTTAAAAACTCTAGAGTTAATCTAACTCAATTTTAGGCATGTATTCAGGATTTTTGTCACCACTTTTCATAAATATTTATTGCAAAAAACCGAAGTGTAACAAACTGGCCAACTGGCAAAAAAAGTTTCATAGAGATGCGAGGATAACTCTAAAATTTCTGAGTGGTGCAAATTCAAAGGCAAGAGACACTCATAAAAACAAAATTTTAAAAACAGTATGTTTGAGTTATCACTGATAGAATCTATAACAATACTTCAAAAACAAACTAACTTTGTTTGAATTAAAGATTGTTTACTTAAAAAAAGAATTGGGTGCATAATTAATCTAATTGTTTTGGATTGTTGTATCCTATTTCTGTAAGCAGTTGTAATGGATATTTTTGCTTCTTAGTAAGAATATTTGGCCAAATATTTGCCTTTCGTGTAGGAGTATTTGATCAGAGGGTTCAGGTTACATAACCTACTTAGGTAATGAGGAGGATGATACATCGTGTAGATGAGAAATATCCATGGCAGATCCATCTTATTCAGAGAGTTGCCAAGAAATGTCTTCTTGGTGGTCGTTTTTATTGTTTGAACACAAACAAATCTAGGTGTGTGTAATATAGACAATTGAAAAAGATCATGTGATTTGTTAGTTTTATTGTTACTTTCAAGAGAAACTTTTTCAGAGTTCCTGTTGTGCTTGATAGAGCAGGTCCACTTCTAGACCATTGGATAAGTATCTTACGCCCTCCTCCTGTCTTTATTCTTATTGTTCATCGAAAGTAAGTAATATTTGATCTATCTATATTGGAATCACGCGAATAACTATATTTTAAGAAATTATTTCATACTTAGTTACTTGTTTAAAAGGATTTATTTTGACTTGATTTGAATTGTGTTTTAAAACTTTACATAATTAGAATATCAAACTTTCGATTGATGTAATTTTTATTTTTGTTCCAATCCAAAATGCCCCTTTTTGGAAAGTTGGATTTTCTTCATATTAGAAACCGACATTGTGTCTAACTTTGCTCTCATGAGGAGGCAAGTAAATAATGAACGACTCCCATGAAACAAAGGTCTATTCTGATCGCATTTTTATGATTGTTCTACGTTTTTATTTTTATGAAGTTTTTTTTTTTAGTTTTTTTTTATTGTATGCCGACTTCTGTGAGAAAGGGTTGGCTTAGGTCAATCTGAGTTTTGGCCTACCTGCATACCAAGTTTGGTTAAAATCCATTCGGTAGTTTCCAAATCTATAACGAACAGACACACAGATTCTTTATTTTATTTATTAGATTATTTTATATTTTAATCACCAACTTTTACTTAAAAAAAAAATATTTTTATGTATTTTTTAATTAGTACATTAATTTAGTTTGAATTTATTTTATACACTGGACAAGAGATTATAACTAATCTCTTAAAAATTACATCCTTTACATTTCATTAAATATCTTTACTAAACCGAGTATTAACCTTTATGATCATAGCTATTTCTAATTATTTCCTATAAATTTAAAACGAATTTTAAGTATAGTTTTATTTTTAATATTGTTGATTTTTAATGTTCATGGGGAAAATCGCATATAACTTTCATACAGGTAATGTCAATTCTTTTTTGGTAGTACAAAAATCACTTTGATATGTTGAAGGAAGTTTGAGGGGTTTAATAACTAATAAAAGCCAGGGTTAATGTTACTAAATTGTCTCCTAAGTTGTTCTTTCATCTAACATTCCTCAGAAGAATATGTATATTAAAAAAAAACTTAGAAAAATGTCATCCTTACTGAGAGAATGAGTAAAGATATCCCTCACAATATTCCAGGACAACCACTTCTATCTAATTTCGCCAGGTTTTTATTGCAAAATATAAACATTTTGTTGTTGCTGTTTTAAAAATGTCTATATTTTGTCTTTTGAAAAAGTACTATTTCTGTATTTTGAAAAAATAGAACATTAAATCAGATGTTAGATGTGTTTCTGCAAACAAATTAAACATTAATGGATCCAAACAAAATTTATAAAGAACAAAAGAGATCAGGAAAAAAAACATAACAGAATTTGCATCTATTTCAGGCTTTATTTAAAAACAAATTTCATACCAAACATCATAATTTATATAAACAAATGAGCTTTCTTGTCTGTCTCTTAGATAAACATAACACTATTGTTAACATTAGAAAGCTTAGTGGGAAAAGGGTTCCCTCCCTAGGATCACCAAAGATTCTCTCTCTCTCCAATAGGAAAGGTGAACATTATATATTTAACAAATTTAACAATATATTAACCTTGCTTCTTAAAAAGCCCCCTCCCCTAAAAATACTGGCCGGATTTAATAAACAAAAGGTTGAGTTACAGTTATACTTTGTTTTTGTTATTTCCTACAATATTTTATATATATATATATATATGTGTGTGTGTTTCTTAGTATAAATATTCTAGTTTTCGTCAGTACATACATAAACTGACGAATGCTCTTTATTAATTTAATATATAAAATTAAGTGTCCCAGATTTCCTACTTCAGACCTAAATAACATCTAATACAAAAAAACGATATTTAATTCTGCCTAGATTTCTTTCATTGAATGTTGATGCATGTTGAATAAATTCTTATTATACTTCTTTTCTTTATGGATACAACTTATCCTGTTCGGAATATTTTTTGCAAGGAAACAATCTTCCCTTTCTGCAACAACTGTAAATTCAAGATGGAAGCCAATTATGCTACCAGCAGCAAAGTTCCATATCAATATTAATTAGTAATACTAATACATTTCCTTCTTTCATTGATGATACATAAATGTTAAAAAAAAAATGTTTTTATTCCAATTGGTAATCCTTTCAAACTTTTACATTTCTATATCCATTCAAGTCACGTGACTTGCCTTTCATAAACAGTGTCTACAAACAAAATAACTCCTAGTTTAAAGTAATATCTTTATGACTAAAGGGTGAGGGGGGGGTAGATTACTTTTTGGGCTTATTCAGCTCTATTCAAATAACACTTAGAATAAACAAGCATTCTAACACTTTTTTATAAATAGCTTTTAAATATAAAACTTCCTGAGATTGACTCCTTTTTTTATTATTATTCTGAGATTTTCTCCTCCATCCGATCACTTATACAAAGAATTTTGTTATCATTATTTACCAAGTAAACCAAATTCTTATTTTCGATTATCCATTTATTTTTCATCGTTTAATAATTCAAATCATCAGTTACTATTTCCTTTCAACTAATTATTTGAACTGATAATATTCATAACTGCATTATATAATCATTTATTTATCATTACTTACAAACATTAAAGTTTACTTTTCAAATATTTACTTCTTTTTCTAGTAGTAAAACGTCAGATTATCAATTACCTCCATTTTTATAGATATTCTTCAAATATAAAATTGCACATTGTAATTCTTAACCAATACTATTTTCTTTCCTAAAACACATTGGTTCTTAAACTCTCGGTGCTAAGCACAATAATAATATATACATAATTTTCCTTTTTCAATCGGTAGATGAATCATTTAATAAAGCTCATACTTTTGTTATCGTATTTAAATAATTTCGGTCATTGTTATCGGAATGTTCAGCATTTCCACAAAATAATTACAATTTATTAGGTGAAAATTACTTATGGTAGCCATCTTGCATTGCTTTTCTTTTGCCTTCCTGTTTAGGATTTTTAATTTTTTCTTTGTCTTTATTTACTGGGGCACAAATAAAAATAAACGGTTTCAACATTCTCTCTCTCTGCAAATTATATACGATTTTTACCTCTTCTCCTTTACTCTTCATGGGTGAGAGATGGAGAATTACAGTACCTTGCATAGTCGTTTTTTTATTTATTTTTCTTACATCGACATTTGTTCAACTGGAAATTACTTTTTTAATTCAAATACATAGTTAAAACTACCGGTGTCATTGTAGTATCAAAGATAATTGATACCCATCTCACCCCTTTGTTAATAATGGAATATGCTACATTCGGTAGTATATTAGGAGTGGATATTTTATCCTATTTGTGACAATAAGCAACGAAAAGTTAAATAAAGCTAATCAGTAAGTTATTCAGGCTTCCAGTTTTTATTACAATTGATTTAACTTCGTTATGGAATGTTACCTGACGCCAGACCGTCTAGACCTCGATACGTCCGACTCGAATTCTACTGGCAAATGATGGCACCGAAGAAAAATGTTTGGTGGATTCCTTACAGGGCTACAGTTATCTTCAAACATGGTTTTAACTGGTACTGAAAAATATACTCTTTTGTTACATCATGTTTCCACTCCAATTTATAGAAATTTATCTGAATGTGAGAATTACGAAACTGCCGTGGACATTTTAGAAGCCATGTTTATCAGATTCTAAAGACATTAAGTCGTGAGTGTGAATTTACAGCCTTAACTGTGAACCAAACGAGAGATGTTTTTATCAGGGACGCATTTATTAAGTCCAACCCAAATAAGATAGAGACTACTAGAGAATAAAGACGTAGACTTGCCAACAGCTTATGAACAAGCCCTAACGTTGGGCATGGCACAGAAGCAGTCTGTCTTCTATTTACAACCCGAGGCTTTGGAAGCTGCTATTGTAGCCCCTCTGCAGGTTCAAAATTCTTCCATTGTTCAAGATACTTCCCCTTCTAACGAACAACTTATCACTGCCGCCTCAGCTGGATCCACATGCTACTTTTGTGGCCTCTGTATACATTCTCGTTCATCCTGCCCAGCTCGAGACGTTAGATGCCACAAGGGTTGTAAGCAGGGACATTTTTCAAAAGTTTGCCGGTCAGCTTCTTCACAAATAAACGTTCAGCTACTCTTGCTACTGTATCACCAATTAGAGTATCAGCTGCGTTCCCAGGCTGCCTGCCAAAGACAATTGTGAGTGTTAAAATAAATGGATTGACTATCCATGCCCTTATTGATACAGGCAGTTCCGAAAGTTTTATTAATGCCAGTATCGTAAAAGCGAATAAATGGAAAGTCTTTCCTTGTTCCAACCAAATATCTGGCAAATTCATCTTTATCGTCCCATGTAATTGGATACTGCATGGTTAATCTGAAACTAAAAAGAAACTCCTATCAAGGGATCAAATTATCGGTAATGAAAAACCTCTGCTGTGAGGTGATTTTGGGTCACAATTTCTTAAAACAACATTTATGTGTTGAAATCCTCTTTATGGCCCCAAATCGGTCCTAAGCGTATGCGGACTAGCAGCTGTCAAAGTGCGGCACTCATCACTTTTTACAAACTTGACTCCTGACTTCAAACCAATAGCAGTAAAATCAAGACGCTATTCCCAAGAAGACAAACAGTTCATAGCAGCAGAAGTAACAAAAAGCCACCGAAAATCACAAGAAAAGGATGGTCATTGACTATTCCCAGACCGTCAACAGATACACATTACTTAATGCCTATCCACTGCCTCATATTGACAAAATGATTTCTAACATTGCTAAATATCACATTTTCAGTACTTTAGACCTCAGAAGTGTCTACCATCCGGTACCTATCAAGCCAAAGAATAAATCTTACACAGCATTCAAGGCCTGTGGTCACCTATACCAGTTCTACCGAATCCTTTAGGGGTAACACACCGTGTGGAAGCTTCCAGAGGGTTATAGATGAAAAATTGAAGGATACTGTTGCATATATAGACAATGTCACAGTATGTGGCCATAACCAAGCTGAACATGACCACAACCTTAAACGATTCATGGCTGCCGTCAAGAAATATAATCTGATTTTGAACAGTGAAAAAATGTTCCTACAACTTGAAAAGCATCAAGCTATTAGGATACATTGTCAAAAATGGTACCATCCCAAGCGACAGAAACCCCTAATGAAATTACCAATCCCTAGATGTATATCAGCCTTACGACGAGCCCTCCATATGTTTGCCCATTATTCCCAATGGTTTGCATCTTTTTCAGAAAAAATACACCCATTGACGCAAGTATCTATTTTTCTTTTGTCCTGTTTCGCCATCAAAGCATTTCAAAACATGAAAAGGGACATTGCTCAGTCTGCCATTTCTGCTGTGGATCCTTTTATCCCTCTATTAGTTGAGATGGATGCCTCCGACTGTGCGATAGCTGCCTTGCTGAGACAATCCGGTCATCCTGTAGCTTTTTTTTCATGAACACTTTCGTGGTCTGAGCGACGACACTCGGCGATAGAAAAAGAGACGTACGGCATTACGTAATCGGCCGACATTTTAAATTAATCACTGACCAAAAGTTGGTCTCGTTTATGTTTAACCCAAAAACAATGAGCAAAATAAAAAACGAGAAGATAGCGAGATGGAGAATGGAGCTTTCTTGCTACTCATTCAACGTCACTTACCACCCTGGTAAGGAAAATGCTGCGGTTGACACGCTTTCAAGGGTATGTGGCCTGGTTACTGACTCAGATGATCTTCAGAATATACACACGGAATTGTGTAACTCAGGTATCACAAAAATGATTCATGTAGTCAGGAACAGAAACTTGCCATATTCTGTTGAAGACTTAAAAAGAATTACGAATTCTTGTCAGATATGCGCAGAAAATAAGCCCAGGTTCTACAAACCCTTTCCAGCAACACTCATTAAGGCCACACAACCTTTTAAAAGGCGTAACCTAGATTTTAAGGGCCCTCTACCCTCTAAACGAAAAATAAATACTTACAATAATAGACGATTACTCAAGATTTCTATTCGTCATCCCCTGCCCAGACGTAACGGCTGCAACAGTAATTCAAGGTCTCTGCTCCATTTTTTGCCGTTTTTTTGGAGTGCCCGCATATATGCACTCAAATCGTGGATCTGCTTTTATATCGGACGAACTCAAGCAGTTTCTGCATGAACGAAGAGTAGCTGTAAGTAGAACAACTCCTCATAATCCTCAAAGAAACGGACAGTGCGAGAGATACAATGGCATAATATGGAAGACAGTACAGCTGGCGGCCGCAAATCGCAATAGTCCGATCTCCGATTGGGAAAGTCTCATCCTCATGGTTTTATACGCTATTAGGACTCTATTATGTACAGCGGCAAACGCTACTCTACATGAGAGATTCTTCTTGTTCCCACGACCAAGCTCAGCAGGTACCTCACTCCCCTCGTGGCTCACACAACCTGGAACAGTTTTACTAAAACGCCATATTCGTGACAGTAAACATGACCCATTAGTGAGCGAGGTAGAATTAATCAAAGCGAACTCCTAGTATGCCATGGTCCGAAATTCAGAAGGAAGGCAATCTACTGTCTCCTTAAAAGATCTAGTCCTGGAAGGGAATGTATGGGAATGTATCTGAACGTAGAACTGCTTCAGAGGAATATACATCTCCAGTTCACAGAACAAGTCCGACCCACTTAGGTGATCTTGCGCCATATACGTCAAGTCCAGAGTCCCTACAAAACTAATCTGAATATTCTAACAATCTGACTTTAGTTCTGACGACCGATGTGTACCATGAAAGCGGCTTCACCCAATATCTGAGACAGATACTCAATCTTCAGACACCAAGCGACCGAAGCACCAAAGAAAGCGACATCATTTTGGAGCAAGATCTGTTAGCCCTAAGCCAGCCACACAAGACAGTCCCGAAACGTTGTCAGGTCCCGAGGAGACTAGATTAGAGATGAATGCCGGGCGCGAACCACCAAGACGCCCTCAAAGAACCCGCAGGAGGCCAGGTCGATGGGATGACTTTGTTCTCTACGAATAAGTAGGTAGGTGGGGGAGAACGTAGTATCAAAGGTAATTGATACCTATCTCACCCCTTTGTTAATAATGGAATATGCTACTTTCAGTAGTATATTAGGAGTGGATATTTTATCCTATTTGTGACAGTAAGCAACAAAAAGTTAAATAAAGCTTATCAGTAAGTTATTCAGGCCTCCAGTTTTTATTACAGTCATCTTAACATCAGTCCCATCTTAATTGTTTTTTGGTAAATGAACGGCAATTGTAAGAAGCCTACTTAAAGAAAAGTAACTACTCTATGGACATGCCAGGAGAGCACAATGAATGACAATACCATACGTGGATACAAATTGTTTTTTAACGTTGACATTTACTAATGTTTTACCAGTAAATGAACAGAAATTTTAATAAACACATTTACATAAAAATAATCAAGGGAGGCACGAGAGCGCTCTATCCCTTGATAGACATCACGAATGGCCTATGCTGGAAATCTCATTTCTTTGATCAATCATAACTCAAAAACCAAATTAGTTAAAACTTTGCACAAAATTTTTATTTGATAGGTTCTATAAGTGTGTAGAATTTCAGCATCATTAGTCAAGGCAACCCAGAGATCCAGAAAGTTCAATCATGAAATCATGTTATCTTTGTGTACGTACTATGTGCCACCCTGTATCTCATCAACTATTTGATGGATTCAGCTGATTTTTGGCAGAGATAGAGGTTCTAGTGTCTAGTTGATGGCATTTTAATTTCAGTTTACCATATACCTTGATTAGTCAAACTACCAACTATATCAGTTATGAGAAGGCATTGTATTGAGGCATAGCCTTTACAAAAGTAGTGACATTTCATGAAAAATGCCAGGATACTGAAATCATATGCCCTTAATAGGGTTAAGATGAAAATTCATATACACTAAATGTACAAAAGCAAGGAAATTCCCAAATTTTTACACTTTTATTATCATTAAGGGTATGACTACATATCAACCAAACCATTTCATTATCACATCACTACAGTATAAATCTCTATGCATGAGTGGATGAAGTGTGTGAGATGCGCTGAAGAAAAATTCCTACCAGTAAAATATATAGCCCTGTTGTGCTCGCATACCCTTAATGACAATAAAAGTGTAAAAATTGGGGAATTTCCTTGCTTTTGTACATTTAGTGTATATGAATTTTCATCTTAACCCTATTAAGCGCATATGATTTCAGTATACTGGCATTTTTCATGGAATAGACATGAAAGTAAATATTCTATATTCAAGATTTTAGACTGGAGGATGGGTCATCTATAGGTCTGCCAAATATAAATTTTGTTACGCCATCTTCTGAAACAATAAAATAACTTCCAGTTAACAACTTTCTTCTATTTATCGAAGAAAATTTAAAGATTTTGTTTTCTAAACACTTTCCCTGCGGTTACTTTTTACTTACTTTAAAATGTAATGTATGTAATATGTAACTTAAAACAACTAACAAAAGTATGCTACCTCCGGTCGCATATATTTGCTAGTAATAATAATAATAATAATAAATAATTATTAGTATTGATAATAATAAATTATGAAGTAATTATTATTATAATAAAAGTGACAATAATAGTATTGATAATAATTAATTATGAAATAATTATTATTTTTATTGTAAAGGTTATAATAGCGATAATAATTATAAAAAAGGGAGGATAATGATAATAGTAATACTAACAATAACAATAACAATAAAAATTAAGATAATGGTAATGTTAATAATGATAATAATATTGGTAATGACAATAAAATTAATAATAATGATGATAATAACTAAGAGTTTCATCTATAATAAAAAATAATAGTAACACCAATAATCCCTGTACTAACAGTAATATTCATAATATTAATAATAATATATGGTACCAGTAATAATACTAATAACTAACAAGATCAAGACTAATAATAATAAAACTAGTACTAAAATTAATACAAGTACTACTAATGTAACTTGTAATACAATTAATAATAATTCCGATCGTAATAATACTTGTGAGAAACTTTTCGCTTGAGGAGATCTTAGTTTTTAATAATTACAGATCGAAACATCGTCATTTCAGTGTCGCATCTGTACATGTCTGTATAAATAATATATATATATATATATAATATATATATATATAATGAGAGAGAGAGAGAGAGAGTTTTTTCTTTTTAATAAAATGCATAGATAACATATTTGATATTTCAAATACGCATGTAATGTTTTTCGTTTATTTGTTTCATTTATTGTTGAAAGTTTCCTTTGATGAGTGTCAACTGAAAACAGACTTTTAAGGAAAAAATGTAATTAAAATAAATAAATGTATCTGTTATTCAAAACATTTTTTTTCAGGAATTGTTAACGTTTTAAATTGTATTTGGTTAAAATTATTTTATTGTCTTCCTTCAAATGAAACTATTGATCATACCAGTACAAATAATGGTATATAACTGTATTTTTGAAAAATAATTGTATGATTCCCAAAAGAAATACTATTTACATTTTTAAATAATTTTGAGAAATAGGCATTACTATCATTTAAAATATATTAATATGCTATATATATATATGAATGAGAAATTTGAAATCCTAAACTTTAAAGACCCCCAAAATCTATTAAACTGTATAAGTGAAATAGCAAACAATTACTTACACAGAATAAAATTTACTTTAGGTTAACAATAAATAAATAAATAAATTAAAAAAACTAAACTAGTACCTAAAAATAGAAATACAAGCACACACCTGTTAAAATAAGGTCACCTATTAATTCGACACAAAGAAACAGGGATGGGCCACACCTATACAAAACAGAACAATAGAATAGGAAGTAAAATCAACCGAACCTTTGTTTGTGAGAAGCCCAACAATTGGCTAATGGAAACATTAACCTGTGGGAGGGAATAACAAAGAATCTGATTGGTAAACTTGCTAGAGTAAACACCATGTGTATATATAGTATATATAAAAACACCTGACAACACAAACTCCATGTATTTTAGCCTGACAATTCCCTACGGGGATGAAACGTGGAAGCCTCTGTGTAACTTAATTACCATAAATATATTTTCATAACTTACTACCTAGCTCTACTCACGTATTGAGCACTGTTGAAGTAAATATATTAAATAATAATTATATATATATATATATATATATATATATATATATATATATAGAGTGATTTTTTATTTATTTATTTCAGTCTTCGAAAAACAGCATATGCATATCTGCTTCGGTGCTGATTTACTGATTCAGGCATTTATGTTGTACATCTTCTAAGATAGTTATCCATCCAGAAAGTCAGATGAATTTTTGCTCAGATCTACTAAGTTAAGCAGGAAATCTTCTTCATAGAACACATATATTTGTGGCACCATCATTATTTCATATTTCAATCTTGCTATTGTATGTTAGCTACTGTACATTTTCTACCTAAACATGTGGTGCTCCCTGTATCTACACTTTGTTTTCTTTCAGCATTTCGGTTGGCTACTCTAAACGGAATAATGGATTAAGAGATTTGCCTTTAGTGAACACAAAGGTGCCTTAGGAGTCAATAAAACAATTGTTCATTAACAGTTGCTTACATTATTCATACTTTTCACTCTTTATTTATTAATACATTTCATATTACAGTTTTTGAACTATATGATTCATGTAAAAAAAAAATGATTCCTATGTAACGTTGAGTACATTTAACTACCTATTTAACTTTTCCTATTTTCCCTCTTAAAGTTTTGATGTTCATGGGCTTACGCATACCGAGATGCAACATATTACTTTGTTCATTCTAAAATGCCTAGATTTTACATTCTCAACATATCAGAATAACAGATCAGCAGATTCACATATTTGAAACACTGATCTCAGGAGTCAATAAGACAATCGCTCATGAATAGTCTCTTACATAAACTCTCAACATGCCCTTCCTGTGACTGCACCATAATTAATAAACACAAGATATCATGAATGGTTTTCCTTTAGTCTACCTTAAAAAATATCTTGTTGCCTGCAAAGGAGCGGAAATTCTTTGTTGGTAGTTTGAAATTATATTTAACAGTTCTCATTTGTTTCTTCTGCAAAATCAATATGATGTATAGAATTACGTTTATATATCTTAATCTTTTCTATGTAGGTGTTTTATTCATTTCTTTTCTGCTTGAATAAAATGTATACATCTGTTTATTGTATAACTTTATCTTGTTATATAAAACTTAAAACACAAAGTTATCCGTGCATTAGGTCACCTTTCTATGTCCTGAATCACCTTGTTTCTTTTTCACCTGTTGCTATTCATGTAGAAATGAAATACCATAGATACTTATTACAAATAAGTATCTATGCTCTTTCATTTCCACATGAATAAAGCTCTTTAGCGTATACTGATTTTTATGGGGCAGTCAAATTTAAATAAGGTAATGTAGAAAAAATTACAATCTAAATTTGCATTCATTATTTTCTTAACCTGAATTTGCTAATTGTGTTCAACTAATCAAACTGCATTACTAACAATATTTGATTCTTATTTACATTGTTTTACGTTAGATTATTGTCCTCATATATATAGAGAGAGATAGAGAGATAAATTGACGGCATAACTTCAGGATTATGTTCTATATGTGTGTATAGGTCTGGAAACACTTGGTTTCTGAGTTATAGGCCATTGGGTACTTTGTTACTTTAAGACCCGCGCTAAAAGTCCCTCGGCATCGGTGCTTTCTGGCGGTTTACAGTAAACGTCGTGTTTATTTTTACATTAATAAATACTCATGTATAGTCGGACATAACTTCTTGCGTGGAGCGTGACATTAACGTTCTTATATACTGTTATACTTTGATTTGTAGAAATTATTTGGTGTTAGTTTTTCTTAGTTGACAGCTAAACTTGGCAAAGTTATCTTTTTAAAGTTGAACTGTGTCTGAAAATTGTCCTGATGTTGTATGGACTGCAGAAAAACATCACCATACATATATGAACCATACGCTTCAAGAAGGCTCGGAGGGTACATCAGTTGAAACCTGGTATAAATAATGCCTCGTTCTAGAAGGATTTCTCCTTCACTGACCGAGGACAACAAAAATTAAGTGTAGTATCAGAACAGATACTACACTTTGCTTCTAATGAAAATGAAGACAATAGTAAAAAAAAGTAAACAATTACTTTGACTAAAAATTCCTTATCTCAAATGTTTAGCTATTTTATGATGTTTGAAATAAATTTATTTTTCTTAATTGCAGTCATAATACACAACGGACAACTTTTATTCACCCTTTGACTAGAAAGGCAGCCCCACCCTTCAATGATGCTGTTCAAAGGTATATTTATATTTTAACCCATAAATTGCTTTTTGTTTCAAATATGACACATTCCAACAAAATGCCTGTTTGATATAATATTCAGCGAAAATGTGTCAAACTGCAACTTGTTCCACATCTACAACGAGCCTGTTGGCAAGTGTGAGTAAGTATTAGTATGATGTTGCATTAGCACACCCGCTAAATAGGTAATCAGCATCTTCGATGTCACAGGCGAGTGTCATCAGTGTGTCATTTTATGATTCTCTAGTGTATCATAATTATTTAGATGCATATATTGTAGTGTTTTGTTATACATGTAAAATTCTATGCCATTTGTTGCACATTTGCAACATCATTTATTTTTGTTCAATAGTTTTTTGTTTTTTTTCAAAATCATCTATACTACTTTATATTACCCAATTAAACGTTTTTCACTTGATAACATTTTTTCAAACCAATATAAAAAATAAAACATTTAAGGGTTAATTATTATTTTCCTTATTTTTACATTAAACATAAATTTCTCATCTAAGTATTCACATTAGGGTACCGTGCCGTTCGATTGTAAATTGATTGTTTTACTATTATTTCTGAATCTATCGAGTTTATTCTTAAAATAATTTTCATTAGATTTTCTATTTTTAAACATTATTTGACAGTTTGTTGAAAAAGCATATTACACTCTTAGAAAAAAAATTGTAATTGTGTGGTAGATTCAGTTTTTGAAGTCTTTTTTGATAATGAATTACCAATGCTAGGAAAGATATTGAAAAAAATATATGCACCATATTAATTATTTTGAAGATCTCAATTAAATCGCCCATCATTCTTCTCCAATAAAATAGCTAAACCTAACAATTCCAAACTATTTTTATTGTTGAAGTTTTTTGTTAAGATTACTTTTTTGCAATGTTCATAGCTCAACTGATCGAATCTACAGTGTCAGTCGGGTAAATCTGTTAGAAATAAATGAAGTGAAGGTAACCCTTATTCTATCCTGAATAAAAAAAAAAATGGCTGATAAACTGAATCAATACAACACACTGCTAAAACCAGCCATAACATGGAAAACGTTTCATAATCATAACACCTTATTTGATGAGGATTGAAACTAATCTGAATTATGCCTCTGACTGACAAGCTACTATTTTATGAAAACCATACTTTTAGTTACGGAAGGCACTAATCTAATAAATAAAGTAATGCAGACTTTTTTGTGTGTATGTGTATTTTTTTTGGGGGGGAGGGGGGGGGGGCTCTGATAACCTCAATTAAATATTCTGTTTCAACATTAACATCTGGTTTATATTAAGCTATGTAAAAAAAAAAAAAAATCTGTATTTTGAATTAATTTGTTTTCAAAACATATCTTATTCGGGTAAAAATTCCATTTTTTATTCAAATAAATAGGATGTAATAACCTATCATCTTATGCGTTTCTCCAACTCTCCTAAACACTAGTCCAGTCTAATAATGCTAAACCTGCAGTGACAACATATACTATCAATCTCAAATCCAAATATTTTTCGTTCATTGCTTTTTGCACTGTTTTTCTCATTGTTCCTTCTTCTGCTATTAGCTTCTTCTCAATACTCACTGTTTTTAATTCTGTTTTTCTATCTAACACATTTACAGCTGTCTGTCTTAATTTCACTTATTTAAATATGTTATATACCTACACTCTCATTGTCACTGCTGGTTTAGTATTATTAGACTGGGCTAGTGTTTAGGAGAAATGGAGAAAAATTATAAGTTAATTGGGCCATGCGTAATTATAAAAGTCTGATGTTCGTAGATAAATGATCATAGAATATTCTACCTCTTTCTTATTCTCTGGTGTTACATGTTATGCCAAAGAGTATAATTCTCCCCATTTTATGATCTGATGTATTAGAAGCAAAGTGTAGTATCTGTTCTGATACTACACTTAATTTTTGCTGTCCTCGCTCAGTGAAGGAGAAATCCTTCTCGACCGAGGTAATTTTAATTTATTGTCCCAATCCAGAGTACCCTTTTTTTTACTAGTTGGATTTTCCCCCACATTAAAAATCGACCTTGTGCCTAACTCTTCACTCGTGGGGAGGCAAATAAATATGGACATTTTTCCTCTATAGGGTTACAATGTTAAGAGACATTTTAGGTAAAGTTGTTAGCATGATTATTTTGTTAAGTCTTCCAGAAAGCTTACGTTTTTCTCATTGCTTTTTAAACCAAATTTCCTTGAGAATTAAATGGTGACGGGTAGTATAATGTCTATCAACATGTTCAATGAAATCATCCAGTTAATTGTCTGTTACTTAGTGAACGTCCATTGAATATTGCTTTCTCAATGTCGGCTGGTGAATATAAGGGCAGATAACTCTGTTTTACAAAATGCTGTTTTGATCAAGGGAAATAACAAAAGACAAAAAGTTACTGTCCTTTAAACACTATTTTTCTCTTATGGAGTCTGTTCCATCTAACAAATACATACATTTGAATAATTTTCATTTGCAATATAAATTTATTTTATGTGATAGTAATGGATTATTATTGTCACAGATGTGTGCAGAGCTAAATTTATTCATTAGAAACATGTTTTAGTAAAACAACAGTGATACCTAATTGATTGTATTCTCAGGAGAAAGCATGATATGCATCACATTTGTAGTATGGTAGAGAATGGCGAACTAGTCTGTGCTAAAGTAATGTTTGTAAAAAAGCATATGTTAAAGCTGATGATATGACCATTCCAAAGTGGTTGCATATGACTCACCTGAACGATCATAGCATTAAAGTAAAACTGGTGCAAAAAATGAGTGAAATTGATTGTGTGAGCAGTTGAAAATATTTTAGAATATCTGTATATGACATTTGTGGTGATGTTCTGGGATTTATCAAGAGAGAGAATCAGGATTCATTAGATGAGAATGAGGTTCAATCATTATTGGACAAAAATAATAAAGCACTTGCAGCTTTGTGGAAATGTAGAGAAAAGTCGGTTGAGAGCAAAAGATTATTTGAAGAGGTAATGTCGACTGTACAGCATAAACTTTGAAATATGCAAGACATGTTGTGCAGCAAAAAAGCAGAGGATTCAAGTAACACAGTTATTCTACAATCTTTTGCATAAAGTTTATGGGTCCTTGTCTTCGGTCAAATAGCATCCCTGTGCTCTAAAGATAGCAAAAAATACTTTGTGATCTAAAAGACATTGTTGTTAGGTGGAAGTAACATTTTTATGATCTTTTAAATAGATTGGTCAGTAAAGAATTAATTCAATAAATTCCCTCTAAACCCACAAAAGATTTGATTGGGGTGGGGGGTGGGGGGTCTCTTGGAGTAATAAATACAACTGTTCAGAAGTTGAATAGTAGTAAATCACCTGATATAGATAGGTTGAGTGAATAAATCTTGAAATGTGAAAATGAATTAGTGGGTTTTATTTAGAAAGAATTAAAGAAATATAATTTATTTAATTTTTTCTAAATAAAACCCACTAATTTAATTACCTAAAAAATAAAAATGAATAAAATAATTTTCTAAACAAACAGTGTATATTTCTCCCGAATCGGCACACAACCTCAATCTTTCAAACATGACTTAAGATAGCTGGTGAGGGTTCTTGGATTTTTTTTAGACCGCACCTGGCTTGAAACCGATGGTATCATGTTGATTTAACCTGATCTTCTATAACAACATTAATATATATATATATATATATATATATAATGTGTGTGTCTAGCTATTTAGTTTGTGACCATCAGTTAACATGATTTGCTTTAATGGAGGTGCTCATAATGTAATATTGTATATGTGTCAAGTTACATGCCAGTAGTTGCATAAACTGTTGGGAAAAATATAACTCTTCTCCTCAGCAGTAATTCATACACAATAGGTATTGTGCTCGGAAAGAAAAATGTAGTTTATATTCAAACTAAAGATTCTGTTTCAATAACCCATGAAATGGTATCAAATGTCATAAAACAAACAAACAATTTATCTCCTTTATATTTGTTATACAATTCACTATTATTAATCTTGGTTCATATAGGCCTATTATATGCAAATTGATTTGTATATCTAAGCTTTGATTGATTTACAAAGTTCAAATGTCAGATATAGGTTTCGTTTTTGTTTTGTTATTTGTTTGTACAAATCTTTTTGTTTTCTCATGATTCTAAAATGTTTTAGAATATAAACAATTCTTTTGTTCAAATTTATGGCTTAGTTTTCTACCTATCTACTTGCTAGTTCACTCAAACTGTCCAACTGAATATTAAGGCTTTTTGACATTTGAGAGAGAGAGAGAGAGAGAGAGAGAGAGAGAGAGGGGGGGAGGGTGTGTAAGAGAGAAGTAGGTAGGTTAAAGGATTATATTTATCCCCTCGATCTAGGTCAAAAGCGATTATAAGGCTTTTCTGGGGTTTTAACTAATTGAAATTGTTTTTCTACTTCTTTTCTGTGTTTGTGTGTGTGTGCATATGCATGTTTGCTTGTGTATATTGTCACACACAGCCTTTGTTGGGACCACGATGACAAGTGTGTGGCAATGATAAATATAAAAAAGGTAAAAATGTCCGGAAGTGGCTAGGTCTCAATATTATCAACAGAATATAGGGGGAAGAGGATTCTCCAATTCAAGACATCACATGGAAAACAAGGAAGAATACCAAGCAGGTAAAAGACAACTCAAACACAAAGTTAAAATTCAAACAATATTTATTTATAAAATAACAGGAGAAGGGATAAACAGAAAACAAATAACAAGGAAAACAAAGTACTATTTTAAAGGAAAAGGGATACTGTTTAATGTTCACTAATGGCAAACAAAATCCATGTCCCAAACAAATCATGGAAGAAAAAGGGTTACTCATAGAATGTGGAAAGTTGTTAAAAGACCACAACCACGGGAGTTGAAAAGTTCAATGATCCAGGAATGTCACAAGTCACACTCATCCTAGATCCTAACTGATCTTTGGATGGAAAAGTCATTAGCAGAATTCAAGGAGTAAGTGTTCAGAAATCATATATGCGGGTGTGATTGGGGAAGTTTCACTTGACGCTATGCAATCTTCTCGCAGGCAGTGTATTCGTTTCTTCACAACTGTGTAATAAGTTTATAGTCAACGGCAGATTTGGGTGAAATAATTTCAAAAGCCTTTGTTTTCATCAAATTAGCTTTCAGCATAGAAGAAAATCTCTGGACGATTCGGCTCGGTTATGGAGTCAGCTTTTTTCTTAGCTTTGTGCTTTCCTTCCTCTTCTTCGTCTTTTTCATCTTTCTTTTGATAACTCACAGCACATATGATGGGGGTGACGGGTAACTCGACTGGCAACTGTTTAGTCTTACGCTGGCAGAAACTCTGCGTTATTCGCCAACTCGCCTTTTATATGTTCACCGCTGATATACGTGAGCAGGGTAGGTGGGTGTGTGATGGGTTTCTTTGAGCTGCTAGGTGATGACACTTTGCACTGATTTTAGGCCATGGCACTCATGGACGTTAATAGCTGATACAAGAGGTTTGGCCGACATTTAATTTCTCTTCGTCTAAGGGTTTAGGATGGGGGGAGAGTGTGTCGCTAACCAGAAATAACAGTTAAAAGGTGACGGTACTTGGCTCTTTGATGTGAGGTCAATTACGTTCGTAAATGCTTTCAGAGGTGACAGTGACCAGCTGCGTCATCTGATTTCCTCTCTGTTAGGTTTGAGACGGAGAGAAGTGTCGCTGATTGAACACATGATTCGCTTCTTGTGAGTGCAAGGGTAGGGGATGGGTTGGCGGCATCGGTTCAACCAGATACAACATTTCTTTCGTTATGATTTGCTTGGGTTCAAAGAACAAATATAAAGATACAAGATAAAATAGACTTGGCTCGCCTCAGTTTTATGGAATACATTTATTTCTCTAATTTTGATTCAACCATCCCCCCCTCCTCATTTGTAACAATATACAATGCTTGTGTTACATTGCTGGTTATTGGCTTCCCAATAACTCTTTTGGTCGTTGTAGAACTTCGCTGTTGTTTCAAATGGGGCGATATGTCGTAGCTAGGTTCCGTGTTCTCCGATCGCTGTTGTTGCTATACTGCTACTCGTACTGCCTGTACATGTATTCGTCTCGCCACCATCCGTCCTCGCCTGCTGTCTCTGCTGTGTGACTATTTGCACTCCTTTTTCTTCTGCAACTATTTGCTGTCGGGACTGCTATGGCCGTCGTCTTCATCCTCGTTGGTCGTCCATTGTACCGGCGTTCTTCGTGGGCTGAAATCAACTTCTTAACAAGTACAATAAAATCTTTTTCTGTTTTAATTCGAGCCGCTTTTATTTGACTATTTTAATTAGCCGACTTGAACGAGTTCGCTGTGATCGAGAAAGAGTTTACACTAACTAAATTTACTAGTTATTTTGTAATTACTTGAGAGAGGGAGGAGGGTGAAAGATTCACTACTGGCTCTTATATTTTTGTCATTCCGAATCTTTCTTGTAACAGCTACATGATTGCCGGTCCAGTCTCGTCGCTTCCAAGTCAGACTGATTCAATCTCGATTTCACTTTTCCCACGGCGGGAACTCTGACGTCATCAAACCTCGTGATCGCACAGGTACAATCTGAACCCTTAACCTTAAGGTTAGATCATTTGTCACCGTGATCCGTGGGAACACATCGAACCGAACTGCACGGGATGACTCCGCTACAATTCGCGTAAGTCAAACCCGTTTCAAATAGATGCGTCCAACTCTCACAAGCCATTATCTAACAGCTTGTATTTAGCTTTGAATCCAACTGAAAAGATAGATATATAATATTTTAAACAAAGTTTATTATTGGGATTATTTATTAGATTTAAGTTCCATTATTTAAAAAATAAAATTATGTTAAGGAAACTAATTAAAAATTAAGATAAGCAAATTTGGACAGCAACAAATAATGATAGATTTGGTATATGTCAGTGAGTTTAGCCTCTGATCGATTTATAAGGCTGTTTAGGCTAGAACTGAAAAGAAGAAAAACATCATTTCTATTTATATTGTATGTCTCTAAGTTATGAAAATACTCGGAAATAAATTAAACAACTTCAATTAGTCACGTGCAGCCTTCATGACAACACAAAATTGACACATGTGGTCCTGAGTTTGGCATGCATGGATTAGGGTGTATACCTCAAAATAGTCTTCAATAAAAATAATATTCTTTATGAAATATTCCTTGGATTTAATTTTTATCCTTAAAAATTTAAAAATCTTGTGTGATTAAATTAAGTGCATAATAATAACAACAGTAAAATAATTGTCTTGGTATGATCTTAGACTATGTCCGATGGTAAGGCCCCAATTTGGGCGCTTTGTGGTGTAACTCTTTACTTGCTATTACTTCCAGGTCCACTTTGACCTTTACTAGTGGTAGTACCTGTCATGGCATGACCATCGTAATATAACCAGGCCAGAGCACTGGAAAATGATGTTGTGCTTTAAAGTAACAAACAAGCTCTGTCGAACAGTCAGATTATAGGCATTTTGACCCCTCCCTTCACTTAAAAATTCAGGAAATCAACCAATTTTAATGAAATGTTCAGTATCTATTAATTAAAAATCACTGAATATAATTAACCCATTACTTTATTAGAAATCTTAGTGCAAATGTATTATTTCATGTAATTTGCGTAGGCTAGACAGCAAACATTAAATTAATACTTAATAATAAAATGGTGTTGTCATAAATTTTTAAGTTTTAAAACATGAAAATTTTTCTTTGAAAAATAATTTGTCTGATTTAATATTCATTCTTTAAATAAGTTCATTCTTTCCGGATTATTTTTAAATGTTTGAGTTGATTGTTAAGACAACCTGGTCTACATCGAATGAAAAGACTATCAGTTATGCTGCATGAAAATATCTCTTTGTTTATAAACACAAGAAGAAGACAAATCCCTATTCTTAGGCAGTTTTATTCTTTGTGAACATTTCATTATCATTAGTGTTAGCTGAATAATTTGATAAAAGTTGCTCGCATTTTCAAAAAAAATAAATGATTTTTCTTGATTTTTTAAAATTTAAAAGTGAATCAAACATGAAAGATTACGAATTCAGTAAAGTAACACAAAATCAATAATTCAAAATAATTAATTAATAGAACATTTATTGAAATAAATTAAAATGTGTTTGATTTTTTTTTTTTTTTTTTTTTTTTTTTTGCAAAACGATCAGTTTATTTACACAATATAGTAAAAATGTAATAAATTAAAACAGTCATGTTTTTTTTGTGGGAGGGGGGATTTTTTTTTCCAAATGGACAGTTTATTTAGAATAGATTATTATTTGAATATTTCGCTTATTTTGTTGAATTTTCGCACACATTTTGGATGAAATTTATTAATTAGTCTAAAATTGTATTTTTTATCCCAATTCTAATTTATTTTTTAGACTTGAAAATCAAATTTTAATGCAATGCGGCCATGTTGTAATTTTCTTATTTTCTTCTGTGCTTGACATCTATAAAAAGAAAATATGTTTGAAAAAAGAAACAAGTTAACAATGGTTTCCAAATAAATGAATAATCCTATGGTCGTGAGTCTGCCTGCTCTGATTACTTGTTAGAAAACAGATGGACGCATGCGCCTTAGCACCTTCGGCACTTCTGATCCTCATTAATAGTGGTTCTTACTACCCACTATCAATGACGTCACCAGGAAAACTTGACTCCGTTAACTGGTCTGGGTCATTATGATGGTCGTGGTCATGGCCCCATCTATGGATTAAATATAATCTATTTTTTACAGACTATTTATTTACCAAAAATATACAACTACAAAACAAATTAATCTACAAACTATATAGTATACAAAACAATATACACAATCTATAAACTATATAGTATACAAAACATCTGTGCGATTTCTGCATAAAGTGACCTAACAAAGGTTAACAACCATAGCCAATAATATAAAATATTTTGCTTTGATATTTATGTTGTGTTCATGAGAGCATAACAATATAAACAGCAAATCTTGAATGATTGTCTGTTTTAAATGGGAAAATATACTCATATTGTTGAACTTTACCATCCAACCAGATTATATCATCATTTCAAGGTTTTTTTAAAAAGCCACCACCTCATGCTTTTTTTCCTAATGTTTTCTACCCGCTAGAAGTGTTAGTAGTAGTAGTAGTAGTAGTAGTATTGTTATCAATGAAGTCTTTTGAATGCAATAATTTAAAATTGATGTGTCTATCAAGCTTAATTGTTTCTCAACCTTTTTCCAATGACTACCCTGTTTCAATTTCACAATACTTTTTAGTGAACCCACCCGAAAACAAGACCAAATTCTTAATCTTAAACAACTTAAAAGAAAGAATATAAAAATAAGAAGAAAATTTTAAAAAATAATTTAAAAATAATTTTTGAAAAAAAAAATCTTAAGATCAAAGATAACTTTGTATTTTGATGAGTATGTACAAGCAGTAAACTGCTGAACACAGCTAGCACAGAGATGTGTTCTTCCATTGTATTTTTTGTTGAATGGAACAGATAATGAGAAAGAGAAATACCCCAGTTGTGTACTTCCATTTTAAGCAGTCTCTTTACTCATCTTTGCTTTAGATTTATACCCTGTTAGATTAAAAATGTAATTAGATGATTATCTTTGCAACCCTAAGAAAATCGCTTGCTGACTTTGCAGCCCTAGGGTTGGAAACAACTAGTCTATCTAAAGCTTCATCATATCAGACATGATTTCACCCCAGAAGTGTAAATGTTTCCCCTCTAAAGCTTTTAAGTTATATTCAACCAGTTGTTTCTCTCTCTCTCTCTCTCTCTATATATATATATATATATATATATATATATACATGATCCGACGTTTCGTAGGTCACTCTTATTTGCTTGGTAAGTAGTCGCCGAATTCTGCTATTTACAGTTAAAGTTCTTCTCTATTTACTAACTAGTTGACAGTGGCCTGCGGGTAAGATCTTCGACTACGAATCAATGGTGATTTGTGTTCGGGGTTCGCGCCCACCGACCGTTGGGAATTAGTTCCTAGACTGAAGATTGCGTTAGCATGAAACATCGATGTCTCTAGGTATTTAAATATTTAATATTTATTTATAAAAATATTATTGTTTATCAGCCCCCTCCCACGGAGGCTGTGCACTTTTCGAGGAGCTTTAATAACAAGCAGTACAAATAGCTATATGCATGATCCGACGTTTCGTAGATCACTCTTATTTGCTTGGTAAGTAGTCGCTGAATTCTGCTATTTACAGTTAAAGTTCTTCTCTATTTACTAACTAGTTGACAGTGGCCTGCGGGTAAGATCTTCGACTACGAATCAATGGTGATTTGTGTTCTGGGTTCGCGCCCACCGACCGTTGGGAATTAGTTCCTAGACTGAAGATTGCGTTAGCATGAAACATCGATGTCTCTAGGTATTTAAATATTTAATATTTATTTATAAAAATATTATTGTATATATATATATATATATATATATATATATATGTAAAGGAGTAAGGCTACCAACATTTGTAGAATGTTTTTTTCAACATTTATTTATTATTTTGTTGTTTTACCATTTTATAATTTTATATAACGCGTTTCAAGCGGTGGGTCCGCTTTCATCAGATATGAAAATCCATTTGAAGAAATGTCTTTCGATTTGAGTAAATGTTGTTTCATTTGAGGAATTTGTTATTGTTTTTGCGCATGCGTAGGTTTGCGGGTGTGTAGGTATCTTCTATTTTTTTATTTTTTGCTGCTTCTCTTGGTCAAGTGCGTGTTACCCATCCATGACCCATCGGTCATCCCAGCCTCCTAGGTGCGCCGGATTTCTTTTGAAATTTAATACTTTTTATTGCTTTTTGTCGTCTCCAAGAACGAAGTAGTGTCTGCGTGTGTGTGCGCGTCCGCATGCGTGTGGTCTAATCTTGAGTCTTGTGAATAGGTGAGCGATACATACACACACACACCCACGCGTGCACACACACAGGCGTGTGGTTATAGTGACACAGAGAGGGGGATAACGGTTGAATTATATACACATACATACATACACACACACACACATATATATATACATACACATATATATATATATATATATATATACACACACACACATATACACACATATTTGTAAAAGATAGGTTAATGCAAATGGTCCAAATAGATTTGAACTTGGTTTTGCCGATTTCATAGTCCGGTATTTAATGTGCAAATTTAATGTCTATTGTAAATGATTCATTTAACACAAGTTGCTATTTGACTCATAGCTGTGTAGAAGTGTGCAATAAGAAGTTATGTACTAAGATTATCTTCCTTGAATAAGAATTTTTCAGTCTATAGATAACTATAAATAGTTATTTATGTTTGTACTTAACTAGAGTGGATAAAGTGTGATCGAAGTGTGTGTTGTTAGAGTTATGATCTGTTTAATGTTGGATTAAATTTAAGCATGAAGTTTTTTTCTTGTGTTAGTAAGTAAGTGTAGTCTTGGCTTTGGAAAATTGGCATTATTTTGAATTTACCTCCGCTGCATGAGTGCACATGTTGGGACACGAATAATTTACGGTTTTCTTTGATTTTAATGTTGCTTTTATGTAAAGATACTCTATTATTAAATGTTTTCGTCGCACCTATATAAGCCTCATTACATGTTGTACATTCTAGCACATAGACAACGTTCTTGGAGGTGCAGTTAAGGTCTTTTTTTATTGTGAATGTTTGTGTTGGGTTTTTAAATGTGTATGAGTTCTCCTCCATTATTATGTCACAGACCCCACATCTTTCCTTGTTGCATTTTGTGACCCCTTGTATTGTGTGTTGGTTGAGTTTAGATGAGGTTAACATTTGTTTGAGGTTTTTCGGTTGGCGTTTGCTTTTTATTATTTTCGTTGTTTTTAATATGTCGTTTAGTTTGTTGTTATGGTTGAGTAGGGTTAGGTTTCTTGTTATTTCTGTGAATAATTCTGGATTGTTTGTGTTGTGTGTAGAGATGTATGCTAATATTTGTTCTTTGTTTCGTTTTTTGGGGATTCGTAATTGTTCTAATGGGATGTTTTCTGCTAGTTCTATACCTTTATGTATTAAAAGTAATATCACGGAACTGAGGAAGGACCTTAAAGAATTTGAATGCAAATTTAGACTAATAGAAACACTAAACAATAAAGAAAACAAAACAGATCAGTCATTAGTGAGAAACAAATCAACATATTTCCTTAACAAACACAACAATACGAAAGAACTTTATTATAAAATGGTAAAACAACAAAATAATAAATAAATGTTGAAAAAAACATTCTACAAATGTTGGTAGCCTTACTCCTTTACATATATACTTTTCTCTCGTTGGAACTGCACTAATACTGCACTACCCTCTTTTCGATATATATATATATATATGCACGACTCTACCATTTCAGGTCCAATTACAACTCGGCTAATTGTTAGAATCATCACAAATAGAATGAAATAATATTCTATTTATCTTCAGCAATTTTTCCATTGACCAACGCACACAAAAAGTTCCTCATTTTAATTAGATGAGAATCTGTTCTGTCAGTTATTTTTTAATATCCTCCCTATTCTCATATCAAACCATTGCAATGACTTGTTGCAACAGCATTTACCCTGCAACACATCCCTAACCATAACAGCCGATGCACAGTGGTCCTGAGCAAGGTCACATAAGATAAGGTTGATAACTTGCGGACGTGAAGGCTTAGCTAAGTTCTTCTTAATGGTTGTCTTCAGGTTCTCAACTGTGCATCGATACATTTGTGCCACCCAGGCAGAGAGTTAGGGAGGATTAATTCTCCCTCTGGATGACGAGCTGCATTTCCGAACCATCAAAAAAGTCGCTTTCAGTTTAGGAAACAAGAACTTCTCACAGATCTAAGAGAATGTGTTGGCACCAGGGTTATAGAGTCAGAGCAAATTTGTTGTTTTAGGAGTCTGAGTTGGTGAAAATTAACGCCAACTCACAAAATCAAAGATCAAACATTTTTCAATGGAGTTTCATGCCAAATAAGAAATAAATTATTTTCCTAAAAAAAAATGGAAATAAAAACTACTTAAAAATGAATGTTTACAAGACATTTTAAGAAATTTGGACAATTTAAACAATTGTTGTTTATGCCAACAGGCTTTTTCGGAGCATGGAACTAAAAATGTGACACACTTTTGTGTTTTTAATCACAAATTTTCCAAGATGGAGTTGCTGATCTTCATCTATTACTATTTGTATCCGGCGTTTGCTTTAATTTGTTTTGTTTTTCTTTTTTTTTAAACCATGTCAGATTTTTTTTTATTAAATTCATTTTTTTTGTCTCAAACAAAGGAAGTACGTCTGTATGGATCGATACAGAGTTACCTCCCTATTTTTTATGGCGGCTATACGAAAATAGTTCCGACCCGGATAAATTATTTTCTGTAAGGAATTAACTTGTATAACATTTTTTTGTTCTTAACAACATGCTGCAATGATCCCCAATAAAAACCAATTAACCAGAATCAAATATTGATTTTGTAGGAAGAAAACTATCGATGATGAAAATCTACAGATTGACTTATATTGATTACTTAATGCATGGATTAACAAAAATGTTCTTTTGGGACTAAATTTGAATGGTGATTGCTAGTTAGGGTTTTGGAGTTTGATTTGAAGAGTCAAAGCCAATTCATTACTTTAGGACTAGGAGTCGGTCCTTGAAAATTGTTTGACTCCAGGTAAAAAGAGCCCTGTCGGCAGGGCCACAAATTCGCCAATTGCAACCCCATGCAGAGAAAATATTGAATTCACAAAGCCTTGAAAAATATGTTCGCCCATTATAAAATTTCAAGAGTTGGAGGTCAAGCATTTGAGCTACCAACTCCACAGTTTTGCCTACAACAATATTTAATTAGTTTGATTTTCTTTGCATTATATTGTAAAAATTGACTCTCTACACACTTGTTAGCATTCTATATCACTCAGCTGAACATGAATTCTAAGAGGTGAAAATGAACAGAATATTTTACTTTGTGTTTCTTATTTGAATTGATTATTTGATTTTTTAATTAAGGTTGTTACAATGACAAAAAAAATTACTTTTTTAATCCTCTTTGCCATATTTTGTGATTAGCTGAAGTTGTCTAAAATGTTGATATCAAGTCGTTAGCTTAAGTGTTTAGACTGTGTTCATGTGTCATTTGTGTACACGATATTGATTGAATTGAAGGCAGTTTTAATTTCCGCTTCAGATTTGCAACGTTGATTCTGCTTTGATATTCCCAAGAACAGGAAATCTCTGTGTGACAGAAGGGAGTTGGTAATCTCTCTTGTAATCAATGTATTATTTTTTGTTTCACAAGCTTTCAAGTTAAATAACCAAAGTATTAACTATAGAATCCTTTAAAATACGATCTACATATTTTCTTAGGCCATACCTTACAAGCATTTATTTAAGAAAATTAGACTTTTATAGTCATGTGGAACTGATGTAATGATTTTGGTCTGTCAAGTCTATAAAGCAACTCACTAATATCCTTGGGAAAGCCATGAATCAGTCTCCACTCCACCCAACTCTCAGTGAAATAATGATGTAGACTAGACTCTCAAGTCTTGCTAGTTCTACTAGTATTGGTGGTCTAAGAGAAGTAAAACTTTAAAAATAACACCAGTCACTTAAACTTGGCACACTGAGTAAACTGTAATATTGGGTTCAGGGTTGCGAGCAGGAGAATACAGAGTTCCACATACATTCTTGGCAAAAAGTTGGGTGTACCTAATATATATATATATATAATATAAATTTTTATTTATACAAACATTATTGGTTACATATGTGCATACATGTTTCGGTTGTACTTTTCACAGGGAGTCAACCTCTTCAGACAAAAGAAGACAAGGAAATGAGATGAATTTGGAAAACTTTCCCTTTAAGTAAATCTTTTTTGGGGATGAGATATTTTTTATTATTTAGTATCTGGTTACATTCTTTACTTGTTAACTCTTTCAATTAGTTTATATCTTTTTTTTATCATTTTAATTACCTGCCTTCTATTTCTTTCCTTTTTCTATTTTTTTATTACCCACTTAGCTTGGATTCCTTTCCTCTCCATTTAACACTTCAAAGTTTTAGTCTATTTACATACATATTCAAGCATAAATATCTGATCTTTATATAAAATACACACGGGCGCACAAATTAATAGATACACTTGTACACACATATATATACATATATAAAATAATAAACACAAATATATACGCATATATCCATACACGGATATACACATACCATATGTCTATATAAAAATACCTACCCACACATATACATAGACATGTTCGTACAGCACATATATAACTACACATAGAAGAGGTTGACTCTCTGAAGAGTACAAGCAAAACATGTATGCACATATGTAACCAATGTTTGTATAAATAAAAATTTATACTAAATAACAGCTCTACTTGTTATTGAGCACTTTTTATAAACACTGGAGTTTCAACGGATTTACATCTACAGAAACTAATACAATACGTGTACTATATATATATATATATATAATGTATTTTATGTAATTGTTTTTATTGGTGATTGTAGCGTTTGTTACTTTGCTTCCTAGTATTAATATAGTTGTTCACTTCCTAAGTGATACAGATTAATGCAGAAGATTGCATTTATAGTTGCCTTTAACTTTATAGGACGTATTTTTCGTTAATATATTTTTATTAATTTTATACGTACATAAAAGTAATCCGTGGACACGTGTTTCTGGCTCACACTCGTCATCAGCATGGCTAACTTAGAAAAGGATCAAGCCTTCAATATTGATGTCTATAGTCTGGCGTTTTACCCCTGGACTATGACGCCTTGCCTAGAAATATGTAGGAAGTGAACAACTATAATAATACTAGTAAACAAAGTAACAAACGCTACAATCACCAATAAAAATAATTACATAAAAAATTTTAGGTGATAAAAACCGTACATATTTCTAGGCAAGGCGTCATAGTCTGGGGGGTAAAACGCCAGCCTATAGACATCAATATCAAAGGTTTTATCCTTGTCTAAGTTAGCAATGGTGAGAGCCAGAAACATGTGTCCATGTATAAAATTAATTTATTAAAATATATATATATATATATAATTAATAGAACAAGTTCAAATGTATTGATAAAATGAACTTAAAATTTAATATTTTTTCAAAGTAGCGTTTTATAAATATACTTTATATAAAAATTTTAAATGGTCTACACAAATCAATTCATGTTTCGGTTCTAGTGTGCATCTCGAAATCAAAATGTCTAAACAAAAAAGGGGGTTGGGGTCAGATACTGATGGTCCAGATAGAAAAAACACTTATAATTATAAGCGTTTCGTCTGTCTGGACCATCAATATCTGATTTTCCCTTTGTTTTTTTGTTTTTTTCTTTTGAACATTTTGATTTCAGTATGAATTGTTTGTCGAGGTGCAGGGTAGCATTGAAACATGAATTGATTTGTGTAGACCATTTTAAATGTTATATATAACTAGCGGGACATACCTGGCATAACACAGGATTAATTGGTTGAACATTTTAAAATTAATTTAGTTTAAAACTAAAATTTGAAAAAATAAGTTCAGTAAGATAAAAATAATACTTTTGGAGCTGTTCCCGCTCCTGCTCCAACGCCCAAAATTGGAGCTGGCTCCTCTCACGCTCCCCATTTTCAAAAAGGAGCCGCTCCTGCTCCAACTCCTATAAAAAAAAAAGGAGCGGCTCTTTTGTAATGCTCCATAATGAAAATATACCTTCTTTCATAAACGTTCTATTCTGCCAATGAGTGGTCGAAGGATAGGGATGGGCGTCAAAGGATCTCGTCAATATGGGTAGGGATGTCACTTTAAGTGTAAGATTGTAAGATAATATTTGACAAAATCTCACTAATATTTTGAGAGTTATAGGAGAACATGTCGGACGAAGTATAGGATTATACTTACATTTTCGTTTCCTGAGGTATAAAATAGAAATAGAAAAATCCCTGAAGTTTTTTAAAACAATTTTAATTTTCATTACATTAACAACCTATTTTTTCAGGAAAGGAAAATTTGACCGGATATTTTTTCTATTTATTTTGGAAGGGAATTTAGATTTGTTTTAAGTAAATAAAGTTTTATTTTTGAACATTATTAGTGATTATTTTCTTTTTAAAGAAAACATTTCTCTGGGAGAGAAGAGACAGCCAGGGCAACATTAATCGTTGTGCTGTTGTTTAATATTTGTTTGTTTTACGAACGTAACTATATTGTATAATGTATATTATTATTTACAACAGAGAAACGCGCAAGTACTTTTAAACAAATCGATTTATCCATATTTTTTTTTCAATAGTACAATTTGGGGTGAAAAAAAAAAACAATGAAGTTTATTTTTTAAAGATTGAATAAAAAAAAATATTTTTCATAAGTTGGCCAAAAAATATCAATAAATTGTCAATAAACAATTCAGAGATCCATTTAATGTCTTAAAATTTCATACAAAATATCTGGCCTAGACCTTGAGAGTTGAAAAAATATCGGGTCAAATTTTCCTCCCCCGAAAAATTGACTGGAGCAAGTTTTCCTAGGTCGGGCAAAAACATTTATTAAAATTAAAAATTTGAAAAAAAAAGGTGAAAACGTCTATATTTGAAATCTCTAATTAAAAAAAAAACTGTTTACAATTGTAATATTTGATAATAGATATTTTAAGATAAAGATATTTAATCTACTTTCGGTTCTAAAAAGACAACAAATTAGTCAGAAAGTCTAATTATTTGCTTTTTTAAATTAAAATTTAAGATATTTTCTTTAATTTAATTAAGTTTAAACATCGGTTTAATTGTAGAATAGGGACCGCTGTTTTCTTTCGCTCATTTCGCTTGGTATTCACCCAAATTTTAGATAAAACTGATTGTTGGTCTTAATTGTATTTTTGGTCCTGAAATAAAATTCTCATTTACTTTTTAAAGTGTTGAGAATCTAACTTTAATTCCAGGTTTTAATCGTTGGCGACCATGTTGGTTTTTATTGTTTTTTTCCTTGGACTAAAGATATTTTTTCTGTTTTAACATTTTATTACACACAAAAAAAAAAGTTTGAACATTCTATTTACAAAAGCAAGTTTTAATGGAATTTAACGAATTTAAAAGCAAACATGAAAAGGTTAAAACATACTAGTCGTGAATTTAAGAATAAAAAAAATGTCGCTGAAAAGACGACAGGTAAAAATGTGGCATAAAAGTTCAATTTGATATATGCTAAAAAATAAATTAGAATTTTTTGTCAGGACAAAATGTACCATTTCACCCCAAAAATCGATTTTATCGAACATTTGGGTGAATACCGAGCGAAATGGGCGAGAAAATCCAACGGCCCTTATAGTATAATTGAACCTAAAATTCTTTATTTTAAAACACAAAATAAAAGAAATTTGGCTTATTTATTCAATCCTTGTTATAAATACAAAAAAGTTCAAATCTGTAAGAAAATAACTTCAAAGACATCTATAGACTCACTGGCGAAATTTGTTGCCCAAATTGTCTCCTGCTTTAAGAAAAGTGTCCCATCAAAAATTTAACATGTCGATGTGAAAATGTTTGTTTTCAAGCTTAACTCTCTCGTTCTTTCTCCCTCTCTCTCTCTCTCATATACATTTACCAAAGATATAATTAAAAAAAAAAAATCAGAGTAAACTCTGAGACTTTCTTTTCTTTTCCTTTTTATTGCTGAATAAAAAAAATAATGTTTAAACAAAAAAAATCAAATAATTTTGGAGCGATAAAACCACTGCTCTTTAGTCCTAAATGGAGTGGCTCCTGCTCCACTCCCGCTGAATATAAAATGAGCCCTCCTCTCCATCGCTCCAGCAAAAAGGAGCGTGCTCCTTTTTGGAGGGCTCTGTAAAGCCCTGCATTTTGGTATTGTAAAAAAAAGAATTTTACTTTATCGTAATGATGATTATTAGGGAACCAAAATAATTTATGACAGAAGTTCTTAAGAATAAATTATGTTTAGAGCAGTTTGAGGTTTTTACATATAAGTTTGGTTAAATATTTTTTTCATTAACTCTTTTGGTGCCAAATATTTTTTCATTATTTTGCAACTAACACCATATATGTTGATAAAACTAGCTTTTTTGTTAGTGAATTAAATCTATACAAATAAAAGGAAATAGCTTCTTTCCTCATTCTGCCGGCATCTGGAACTCCCTCCCTGCCCCATGTTTCCCCGACTGTACCGACATGCAGAGGTTTAAAATTAATGTAAACAGACATTTCGCTACACAGCTCCCAACTTAGGATGACACCCAAAAGCTACACCCTAATTCTCAGTAGTCCCTTCTGTCTACAGTGGCGGCCTGCCTTGTTTGGGGTGAAATATGTTTTTAAAAAAAAGAAAGGAAGGAGCTCCGTTTTGCACAAACATGTAACGCACAAATTAATCATTTTCATCATCGAGTGAATGTCACAGTCCTAGGTCAAGTTAACTCATTATAATTTCTGCAGACTGTGCTTGTTGACATTGGTACCGGCAGAGTTAAGTAAATTTTACCTTGTTAATGCTTAATCATTATAGACGTTGAAGAAATGAACCGAGAAAAGAGTAAATTTGTACAATTTGTTTCAGTTATAAATGTTGGCTATTCAAGTTGTTATTCTTTTGTTGAAATGTTTATGGAACCTTGAGCCATTGAGCTGCTTGACGTTGTCAGATTTGATTTGATCCTAGCTTCATCAGATCATGTAAAGGCAAGTCAACAAATTGACTTGGCGCTGTTAGTTTTTGTTTTACCAGCTAACAACAATGCCAGGAAATACGACCTATTGTCTGGTGTTGTCTTTCACTTGATTTGACTTACTTTCTGTTTTTTAATTTTATTTTATTTATATTTAGTGAATTAAATTCATAAAAATAGAAGGAAACGCCGGTCTTCTCGTCTGCTATAAACTCGGAAACTAATGATTGGATTTCATCTATACTTGACATGCAGGGCGTGTCATAAGCTATTTAAAGTGGACCTTGGTCAATCCTGAAGATAAAAAGATTTTAAGATAATAATGTGGGGCTTGCATTCGTGCTGAATACTATGACTCAACAAAAATTACATTTTAAAAGGCATACATGCATATATGTAGGCATGTTAAGGTTGTCAAAATCATTGATACTTCAATATTTTTCAATATCACATATGATATACTTTGTTAATATAGTGTTCGACAGACACCAAAGTTATATAAATTATGATGCGAAAAAAAAAAATTTTTATTTATTTTTATTTTTTTTGTATATGTGTTTTGTACTTGTTTATTCTCATTATCCTCCACTCCTGACCGGATTTTGACTGTTGCACTTTTTATTTCACCTTGATACTCTCTCTCTCTCTCTCTCTCTCTCTCTCTCTCTCTCTCTCTCTCTCTCTCTATCTCACTCTCACTGGTTTCAAGATCTATGACATGCAACTCATGGAGCTTTTTACCATTGGTTTTATTATAGGACTTTTTCTTGGTATCAAAAGTAGTATCACGTGTAGTTTTTATACTCATACCTAAGTTAACACCCTAGTATTGTATCATATATTAACAACCCTGCGTGTGTTTATTCACTATAGTAAAAACTTGAAGTGAACTTTTTAAATACCTTTATAATAGGACTATAAATAATGCTAGAACAAATTATACCAAATTTTCAAGTTTAAAGTTAATGTCCCCCTCCCCTCTCTGCCCCTGTTTTTCGGTAGAGTCTGATAAATTTTATTTATATATTTTTTAATTTTAACTGAGAAAAAAAAAAAAACTGAAAACCATTCAATCACCAAATTCTTGTGGTTTGTTCTAGTTAGGGCTCGAAACCGATTTTATAAAACCGGTTTTCATACTGTCTTCTTGTTTGCTATGTAATATATACTAAAACCGATGTCAATGTTTTCCTTTGAAGAAATATGGTTGTAATTGCAGTCAGCCTTTATGTACATTCATTCCTCTACAAGAAATCAAATGTTGTAGCCTGCGACAGTGTAAAGATTTAAATATCATAGACTCGATTGCTCTATGTTGAAAATGGTGCACAAATGAAAAAAAATTCTCTAATTTAATTTTGTAACAAGGAAAAATTCATTTTATAATTATGCCTTTTCTTCATTGTATCTTTAATTGCCTTCTATTTGTGCACTGTTTTTAACATGAAATGTGTGAAGATGTGAAATCTGAAATCACATTTTAGTTTTACACCCTTAAACACTTGGTGTTAAAATTATTTAACTTCTAATGGTTAGAACCGGTTCTATTCGGAAATCGTCTTACTATAGTGATGCAATGATGCCTAATATCGCCGGAAACTTTGAAAATAATACATCTTAAAATAAAAAAAAATGTTATCTCCCCCCCCCCCCTCCAGTAATCTGAAAGTTTAGCATCTAATCGATATCAATATCAAATAAGGAAGAAAGAAAAAAGCAGTTATGCTCTAAATCTGCTAAAACCTATCTTTGACCGGTTTTGAGAATGACTAACACGTAAACTCGTTTTTGAGAATTATCGTTTTTTGCCAGCTCTAGTTTCAATGCACAGATCTTTGTACGTTAAATGTGTTTTCTGAATCGTTTTCTTCCGTTTGTATTTGCTAACAAAAAAAAAAATTATTTCATTGTTCCATCTTTTAAGTCTAATAATTTATTTGTTTGTTGCTGGGTAATTTGTCATTTTTAGGACAAAAACACTGGAAAAGTAAGACATTTTATCTCTTTCTCGTTCCCTTTTAACTATTTTTCTTTCTCACTTTCTTTCCCCCCTTTTCTCCCCCCCCCCCTCTCGCTTGACATTTTTTCTGCCCCCCCCCCTCGCATTCTTTTTCAGCTAAACAAATGTATTTACACAAATGTTTCAGTTATATATAAAATATTTTTCAACCCAAACTTGGAAGTGTCCTCAAATGTTCATGCCAAAACATCCCAAAATCCCTCATTTCTCATTTATAAAATATCAATATCGAACCATATTGGAACAATCTTTTTCTTTTCCTATTCTTGGTTATAAATCTTGTGATATTTTGATTTCATCAAAGTTATTTGACTGTTAATAGAATAATAAATATTTCAGTCCTATTAGCATCAGCTGTCGACCCCCTCCCAAAAAGCAACATCTGTTTCAGGATAGTTGGGAAGAACTTAATTATTCCACATCATTCTTAATGAAAAAAAATGTTTTAATTAAAAGTAAAAACAAAACGTAATAAATGAAAGAGCAGTTGTGAAATTTTATTCTTCATTAGAAAGAAAATAAACTTGGCATTGTCCGAAAACAACAACTTGAACATTCAGATAATTTTTTATCACTTAGTTCTTACTTTCTTGACTTTTTCTTTTTTAAAAATATTTTTTATTTTTTATAATGTCCTAGTATGGAGCTATTATAAAATCTCTAATGTAAAGCTTTTCCTCTCGTGCAATCATTCTCAACCTTTTTTTAATGTTAACCCTGTTTCAACATCATACTTAAGCTAGCAACTCCAACCCTGCCTAGACCAACATTTACTAAGTTTTATTTTCTTTGGCTCTTGCATTATATTGTAAAAGTTGATTCCATAGTTAGTGAAACATAGTTGTTATAAATACATATCATACAGCTGAACATGAATTCCGAGAGCCGAAAATGAAGAGAATATTTTCATTTCTGCTCCTTATTTACATTGATTAGTTGATGTTTTCAATTAAGGTTGCTACAGTGACAGAAAAAAATTGATTACCTCTTTGCCATATTTTGTTTTGATTAGCTCAAGTTGTCTAAAATGTTGATATCAAGTTGTCAGCTTAAACGCTGAGACTGTGTTAATGTGCCATTGGTGTACACAATATTGATTAAATTGAAACCAGTTAAAATTTCTTCTTTTAGATTTGCAACGTTGATTCTGCCTTGATAGTTAAAATGCCCGAGAACAGGCAATCTCTGAGTGACAGAAATTGAGAAAATAAAAAAATAATCTAATCAATGTATTTGTTTTTCTCACAAGCTTGGTCATTTCAAGTTAAATGACCAAAGTATTGTTTCTCTTCTAATATGATTTATAGATTTTCTTAGGACATACCCTACAAACCAGAGTAAATCTGCTGACTTTTACAATTTACACATTTAGGTTTAAGGTTCATCGCACAAACATAATTATATAATATGTAGCAAAGTATTTAACGAAAAGAAATTCATGACAGAAAAGTTGAAACTGAGGTTTAAATTGTACCTTTTTTATTGCAAGGAAGCGTTATTTAAAGTGGGTGATAATATTGGAACATAGTCCAATTATTATTTTCATTGTTTATATAAGCAGTTAAGTACTACTTGTGCCTACATCATTAAATATTCATGAAGAAATATATACATTTTAATAAAATGCTATTTTCTTTAGTACATTTTTATCTTATATATGCTTAACTGCTACCATCTATATATTAATACTTACCTACATATTTATGTCAACAACAAATTGTCATGCTCAGCATCCAGAATCGGACACCTGCCGTCTGCACACTGAGACATATATGCATAGAGAAATAGGAGACTAGGGAGGAGCGGGGGTCACACTTTTTGATATATGCGGGGGGGGGGGGGTTAGTATTTAATTAAAAGTAATAAAAAATAAATAAGTAGACAAAATGATAAAATAAAAACCTTTTTTGGTTTTCAAACCACCATGGACACGGCCAATAAATAATGAAAATAATAATGGCAATGTTGTCTGTTCCCATCTGTTTGAATACTAATATTAACTTTGAATACTTGTCCTGGGTATGACACAAAACTGCATCCAATGGCAAAATGTATTTATTTGATAAATTTGGCTTCTAGTGTGAAAGTGATGTGCATTTCTAAAGATTTGGAGTTAAAAACTATGCTCCAAAGTTGAAGGCGATGGAAAGCCTGCAAATATTATGCCAAACAGCTAATTTTAGGAATTTACAAGAATTTTCAGGACTTACAGAACATTTTGTGGCATCCTTTGTGGACAGAAAGGGGGAAAAATCAATTCTCAATCAACAATTAATAAAGACATATTATTTTGTTTTCATCTTTAGCAAATTCCATTAAATTCCATCCCATGGTGTTGGAAACAATCAAATACCATTGATTCAAAGTTTTTCAAAATCATTATACGCTTGAAAAAATTATTTCATGTTTCAGAATTTTTTAGATGAGGATTGACAATTTATATTATCTGCCAAAACTTTGTGAGAATAACATACAAGATGAGAATTCAGTCATGAATGTGCAACAGTTTTTGTTTTATCACCGTTCAATGATATGCAGGGATACTTTGGTGATCGTCTCATCAGTAGGTGTGATCCTGAATGGGCTTCACACTCAGCAGACATTAACCCCTCCCCCCTATTTTTATCTGTGAGGTTATCTCAAAGATAATCTCTATCAAAACAATCCTCAGACTATTCCGGAACTGAAGATATCACAAATCAGCCAGTTTAGTGTGCAAAAATGGGTAAATATAATGAAGTTCCCTTCAATTTCAACTTGTGATAAGTCGGGGGGGGGGGGGGCTATTTTGATAAAATTTGGATGTAAACAAAATTTAAATATTTTCTCTTTATAAATGTACAATTCTTTCTCTTGTATCATTAATAGAATTTTTCCAGGTTACTTCAAGTTAGGTTATTTTCAGTGGCGGACATATATTTTTTAATATTGATGTTTTTCAACTTAATGCGCACAATATTGTGTGTCTCTATGCATATAAAAGTCCCATCTTAAAAAAAAAAGGGCCACTCATCAATATGGTGGGCTTAATATAGTATTTTAAGTTGTCTTTCACAAAAAAATTCAAGTTGAAAACTTCAGTGAATTAAATTTTTGCCCTATTATCAAATTGTGTTTCCGCCTGGTTTTACATGGTCCAAATCTAAATTGTTATTTTCTATTATTTTACTATTAAAAGAAAAATCTAGCTTGATATTACGAAGATTCAATATGTTAGCTTCTGTGTCATTTTTGTATGTTTTTCAAGAGGTAATGGGATTTTACCCAATGTTAAGGCTGGTTTGATCTAATAATTATTATTTTTATTAATGGTTAATTTTCATTTATCACAAAATGGTATTACACCTGTAAGGATTTCACAGCTTTATTTATGCAATGAAATCTGGCTTCTGGACACAAGACTGCAAGTTTTCTAATTTCCAACTAACTTTGAATGGGGGGGGGTGCATAATTTGCTGGCTAATTGTGCTACCAAAATAACCTTGGTATCATTGTTCATGTTTTGCAAACATCTATGTACCCACATTCAAAAGTTTTAGGTATAATGTAAATAACATTTTGCTTTGGGATACCTACTTCTATCACAGACCAAATCGATCGTATCCAGGTGTGCTTGCAACACAAAGGTACACATTCGGGGCATATCATTACATGACGATGAAATAAAGATTGTTGAACATTCATGACTGAAACTTGATGGACAAGTCGGGCATAAATTAACAAATTGAAGTAAAACTGCTGACTTTACAATAAAAATATTGCTCTATTCAATTTAGTTTTAAAATGCAATGTGCGGAATTTTTCAGACAATTTTTACAAACATTTTCTTCAAATAAAGAATATTTGGGTTATGGGGTTTTAATTCATTTAATTGGTAATGTATCGTGATTAATGTTGTATTGTGATAAAAAATTGTGATGCGTCCAAGAATTGTTGCATTTAAAACACACATTGTCATTTTCTGCTGGATTTCTCCCTCCATCATACACGTTCAAAGGCTTGATCAGAATGAAGTGTAGCTGTCTTGAGATCTTGGTGTATGGTATACAACCACCTTTGTTTCAGATGTCCTCTCAGCCTTTTCTCATGGCCTCCATCTTGAATACCATTTTTGTAACGATGTACCAGTTCAGACGATTTTATCTGAAATTGATGTAACAAACACACACACACACATATATATATTGAACAAAGTGGTCCTAAAATAATTGTGCTTTAAACAAAAATGATTGAGTGTTTTTTTTTGTTTTTACTATATATATGCAAACATCAAATGAATACGAGGTGTTAACAGACAAATGTTGATTTAAGAATGCCATTTCGAGAAGGGCAAAACCTGCGTTGATCTAACCCAATGTGTCTGGCCTTGCATGTCACTATGACAACTCAAGCTTGTCAAATCTGAAAGGTTGTTTAATATAAAATTTATTTAGTTTACTGTAAGATGAGACAAACTGAAATCACCCATCAGTCAAATGTTAGAATCATCATGTGATCTAATAATCATCATGTGATCTAATAATCTAAAATGTTTTTGAATTGAGATTTTAGTAGCTTCATTTCTTCCCCTCATGAGTCATCACCAACGATTCATTTGTGTGGAATCAATTTCCTTTATGAAATAATTTGTATTTCAAAACTTTTTAAAAGACAATGCTTTCGACGCGGTAAACTTTCCATATATCACTCGTAAGTAAAAAAAAAAATTTTTTTATTAAAACTTATATGTGGTGTCTCTTTTGGCTTAATCAAAATTTTTTATGTTCATGGTTTTCCTTCATTTTTGTTCACTTGAATTTTTTTTTTAATATTTAAAAAAAACTTTTCTTTTTGATAGTTTTTATTTTTCTCTTATTTTTCTATTTCCTTTTTTTAGTATTTTTTTTCGTTTTTCTTTTTTAAGTTTGTTCTATTTTTAATCGTTTTTGTTCTGTTTTTCCATTGTTCTGTTTTCTTCTTTTTCTCTTTTATTTTTAAACATGTGTTTGTGTTTCCATCATATATAGACTCTTCAAATACTAGTATTCATCTGTTTTGTTTGTGTAAATTGTTTTAGATGTGGGAAAAGTTTAAAAGAAATAAGAAGAGTTCTGTTTCTGACATTACACAAAACCAAACTTGAAATGGTATCTTCATTTATATACTAACTAGTGTACACCCGCCGTAAAAAATGCCGAAAATGAAAAGCCTTCGCCAGTGCTATTTATCTAGATATGTTACTAAAATATTCATATAGAATCATGTCAGTAATTTCATTTTCCATATATAAATTATCATTTCTGATGAACTGAAGAAAAATAAACACCCACTGTTGACTTTTTATTATAGAGTGGAGGATTTCTTTCCGAATTCATTTCAAATGACGGGGTAAGTCTGAGGTGGTTGTCTGACTTGCTATTTGCTTTCTCGCTTCCCTTCACCATTTGAAATGGTTTCATCCTGAGGCTAGAACCAAGGGCATGAGTTTTATTCACTAACTTTTGCGTGACAGGATGGAAGTACATATATTTATATTTATACAAATAAATACACATTGGCCTTTATTATAAAGAGGATAGCCGCTTTAACCTGGTCAATCTGATTACTAATATCCTTTATAGTGCATGTTGAATTTTAGGAAGTGGACATGGATTAGGACAAAGCAAGACAATATACCAAACAATAATAAATTGCTACCAATTATTTATATCAGCAGAATAAATAATCCATGCAGTTGTACATCTAAAAATGAGTACTAATCCACATGTCAATAATAAACTAATGATAATTCCAAAAACGGTTAAAAATACTTTTTCTTAGAAAAGTATGTCTACAACACCTTTCAGCATGTCTTAATATATAGTATTTATTCAGTATTTATGATATCAAAATAATCCCAGAGTTCAGTTCACAGGAATGTGAGTTCCCTGCTTCTTTGCAGAATTCTGCCTTTTTTTTTTAAATCTAGAAAAAGCGGATTTCTGCTTAAATCGCGAGAGCTTCTCAGGGGTGTGAGTTTTCTGCTTTTATTTTTTATAAGAAAGAGCTGATTTTTCCTCTTCAGTTCTCTCTGAAAACTGAAAATGTTAATTTTTGCCGTGAAGGCTAAGACTTCAAGCAATTCGTGATTGGTTAGGAGAGTTAGACGACTTTTGTTTCATCAAAGAATGACTTTCTGTCCCCGTCCCCCCCCCCCCCCACATGCACACTCAATGTTTTTCTCTTAATTTTGAGTTTCTTAGTTGTAACGGATTGGAGTTGTTTAGGAAAAAAGTTGTTTTTTGTGCTGCCCTCTCTCCACACAGACACACACACATACAGGGAGCCGTGGCCCTCCAGGTTGGGAAATCATCTCGATTTCAGTTTTTTTTTACCATTCACATCCCTGGGTTCAGTATTGCATGCATGTCTAAAATGTTAACCAAAAGCTGACATTCGTATTAATTAAATCTCATCAATATATTTACAAATACAGAGTGCTTATTTTGAGAAAGCAGACAGACTTATATAAACTAAACTAAAATATGATTGAGAAAAGCACCATCATCTGGTAAGAACAAGACAACGGGAAATAAGATGAAACAAAACAATATAAAACAGCTGGAACTCAGACCTCCACATACTTTAAAGCACAGAGTAAAATTAGACAAAAAGGTTTAGAAATGAATACATAAGAATAGAGGGTATCAAACATGTGGGCAGTCCACATAGTGCCCCTATTTACTTGCTTCCCCACGAGAACAGTTAGACACAAGGTCAATTTTTAATGTGGTGAAAATCCAGCTTCTCAAAAAGGAATACTTTGGATTGAGAAAAAAAAAAAAATTGCCTCAGTATAGAAGGATTTGTCTCTCACCTGTTCCATATGATTGCATTAGCAATATTAAATTGTGCAAAGAGACAGTTAATCAATTTTAAGGTCATCAGTGTTTGTTCATGCCGGGAAAATGTGCTTTTTCTAGTGGTTCGCCTCTGAACTCTATGCCTCCTCCCCTCACTGTAGCTTATGCTATTCCGATTGAGGTAACTTGCTTCTGGGCTGATCCACCTCTCCTTCATCCCTTTTGTGTCCTTGAGTATGAGACCCCGTATTAGAAAGATATAATACATTTGTATCTTCTAAATGAATGCAAAAGTTTTTTTCATTTATCACTCCTATATTACCATCAAAATGGCTTACTGTTATTTAAATTAATGATGCAACATATTTTTAATACTGTATATATAGTACAGACGAAATACCAAAAGACAGCTATTTGAATGCCTCATGCGCATAACTATTTTTTAAACCGTTCATAATGAATTAATGTTTTGTGTTATTAATTTGTAATTCCATTGTTCTGTTTTTGCCACATATATGCAATAGGTTTGTCGATATTAGCAGTAATTAATTACAGTGATTTAATAAAAAAAAAAATTAAATAAATTACTCAAACCTTTTTTTGAGTATTTTTTTTTTATTAAACCAACACTGCTAACTAGAAAGAAAAATTACTGATGAGGCATAAGCAAGCAGAGATAATGGAGAGGAGTAACTAGCTTGCTTGCTCCCTCTCTCTCCCTCCTATTAGCACCACAATATTTTATCTTTTATTGTTTTTAAATTCAATAATTGTTTTGATTCCATGACAAAGTTTCACAGTTGTGTTTAAATGTTCCTTCCCAATCTTTAGGGAGGCTGATTTGATTTTTAACAAGTTGGCATCCGTTTTTAAGTTTTAAGTTAGATAAAAAAGGGGGGAAAAAAGACACACCATCGTTCAGGCGAATTGGTTTCTTTCTTTTCATTTCTTTACGGTCTTATTTAAAAGATAAATAAATTTGTAAGAAAATTACCAAAATGTTAATGTTAATCTATTTACATTAATAAATGAGAAAGATTTTGTCTTGTTTCGGAATTTTTGAGATGACGATTGATAATACAGATGTTCGCCTTGTGTTTACAAGAAACTTTATGAATTAAATGTTTCATTTAAAATTTTAATTTCATGTATTTCAAGTAGTGAACTTTGCAGAACGGTAGCGAGCTAGCAAAGCCAGCTAGTCGTTTATACACACGTTATCACCCTCTACGCCTAGTTTAAATAATAGGATTGTCTGATGGCAAAAAAAGTAATTGAAGAGTATCTGGTGTCGATGAGTATAAAAAATTTAGACTTTACCCGTTTCAAAATGAATTGTTCCAAAATCTAATATAATATCCTAAATAGAATTTTGTTGTGATAAAAGAATTATCAGTATTATTTTGTTTTGGGGCTGGAATCAAGTGTAGTATCTGTTCTGTCTTCGGTCAAATACCTCTATAGTCCCATCGGCATTCCCTCATAAATGAGGGTGCCCCAGACAACTGCAATAAATCCATCCTCTCTCTAAAAGGAGAAGGTAATGCCGGATATTGTCCCTATTAGAAAGATGAATATAATGTATTTTAAATAAATACTAGGAGAAAAAAAAAATGTAACCCGTTGGGTCAGCCATTGAGCTCTGGTTAAATTGTTTGAATTGGGATGAAGTGAGTTTTAATTTTTTTTTATTTCAAAACTATTAGCATCTCTTAACTCTTTTATATTAAAAAAGTTAATCAATTAGGCCGAGTCATTTACGCTCCCCCTACCCCCCCCTCTTTCTATCTTAACGAAGAGAAGTAAATAGTAGTGATACAATTTTAACTCGTTATCGGAGACTAAGTTTGGATTGACAAAATCCAAACTTGAACTATTTACGTCATACTCGTCAAAAATCATCTCTAATGGTCGTTTATTGCTACTTTATACATCAAGTGACCACAAACAATTTTCACTTTTTATATAATATACGTCCTTATGTTATAATCTGTATTACCTCTCTTAATGTTAAGCACTATTCATAGTCTTTTTCTTGTTTCTATTTTTTAAATTCCATTTTTTTTAATGCTGTCATATATTTTGACTCTTTGCTCCTCTAAACTTTTAATGGACAGATTTAACCAATACATTTTCTGTAGAAAAAGTAAACAAAAATGAAACTGACTACCGACTTAATATGTGTGACCTTTTAGAAAATGAATGTTTATCATTGTGAGTTTTACGTTTTCAATGACCCAACAAAATATGTATTAAGCATAAGGACTAAAATAATCAAATTGTTATGAAACTGTATCATCCACTTGACTTTCTCTTCAGAGAGGAAATAAAAAAGCAGTTAATATATTTTTATAGAATGTTGTGCCGCTTATAGGTTCTCTTATTTCAAAACTATCACTTGACACTGGCATTATTAAAACTACAATAGTGCCATTTAAAAAAAACTCTGAAGCAATGAAAGAATTCTGTATTATTTCTGTTTATTTTTAATGTAAAGCAAAATAGATTTGTTGGCATCTGCCTGTCTCAAAAGACAATGCAATTCTGCACTTCAGTTTAGTCCGTTGCAAAATTGCGGCCTCTGCTGTGACTGTGCAAGCCTATTCTCGGCAGGCTCTGTTGCAGTTGTCACAGATGTAGATGGTGTATAGTTGTGAGAGCTCTGTAGCAGCCATCTGCTGTCTGTCTCCTCTCCTCACTCCTCTTGGAGCATGCTTTCACAGCACTTCTCCAGCGGCTGCAGTCTTAAGCCACAGACTCCTAGCCTATTGGGTCGATGCCACGTGCCCTCATGTCTCGCTTGCAGATATCCTTGTAGCATAGGACAGGTCTTCCTGCTGGTCTAGAGCCGGTTGTGAGTTTGCCATATAGAATATCCTTTGGGATCCTCCCATCATCCATTCGTTAAGCATGGCCAAGCCACCAGAGTTATCATTGGGTAAGCAGAGCGAACATGCTTGGGATGTCCTTCTGATCAAGGATGCTCTTGTTTGAGATGTGGTCCTGCCAGGTGATTTCTAAGATTGTGCAGGTGGAAAGTGTTGAGTCTGTTCTCTTGGCAGGAGTAGAGGACCCATGATTCACTGCTGTAGCACAGCGAGCTGAGCATGCAGGCTCGGTACACTTTCATCTTGGTATTGGTGGTCAGCATCTTGTTGTTCCAGACTCTCTTCACCAGGCAACCCATGGTTGATGCCGTCTTGCTGATATGTTTGTAGAGTTCTGTATCCAGATTGCCGGGTATAGTGGCCAATGGTGATGTTTAGGGTACTGTGTACATCTTGGCCGAGGATGTTAGTCTTTTTTAGGCCAATAGTTATGCAAAACTCTCTGTATGAAGCAGCTGATGAGTAGCTGCAACGTTTCTTCAGAGTGTACCGTCAGTGCTACATCATCAGTGAAGAGCGTTTCACGTATTAGTACTTTCCATACTTTGGTCTTATGGAAGATTCCACTTTTAACATTATTTTTACACATCCACAGCTGATTTTGCTACACTCATGTGAAACTTAAACTGACCTCAAGGACAAGCCATGGCAATCATGCGTATTAACCCTGCTGCACTGAACAAATCATATCTACATTATTATTTTACGGAGGAAGAAAGTCATTTTTTTTTCTTCTTAATAGTATTAACCCTGACGGCCATTTATAATTTCAAAAGGAATATTAGTATTAACAGTAAATTATACAGATTGATGTAGAAAGCACCCTGGAATTCCACGGAGTCCCGCTAATAAAGAAATAATAATAATAATATAAAAAAAATCAAGTCTCTGTACAAGCTGCCTAAATTAAACTAAATGCTACACATTCTAACTATAAAAAGTAAATACTAAAAGTAAGTATTCCAGCAATGAATATTACTCACCATGATAATGTGTACCAGGCTCTTCAGCAATTGTTACACTGACTTACCAACGTACATACAGTCATTCATTTAACATGCAAGTGATTTCCACTTGTCTCATGCTAAATCAATTGTGCACTATTAAACTTTATAAGTGTTGGTTGGTACACAATTTTAAAATAGCCAATAAAAACGGATCGTTTTAGTGAATTGTTTCTTAAGATCTTGTTTCGACTGACATTCATCAGAGGAATACCTTTAGAATATAAGTTTAATTAAACAAGAGACTTACAACTGAAATCAACAATATTCCTTGGCGTTTTGGTTTGGCTATGAGCAAAGTGTAGTATCTATTCTGATACTACACTTTATCTGTTGTCTTCGGTCAGTGAAGGAAAAATCCTAGTAGAGGCAAAAAATTTAGTCCCAATCCAGAGTGACCCTTTTTGGGGAGCTGGATTTTTCCCACATTAAAAACCGATCTTGTGTCTAACTCTGCCCTCATGGAAAGGCAAATAAATGAGGACATCACCATTGACCAATGAGGGTGGTCAATCGGCAGAAGTTGGGAATATTTGACAATGACTTCCTCTGTCACATCCTGCATTACCAGCAGACCGACCATGTTCCAACAACTGTTCCCCACCAGCGCCTCAACCTGAAATCTCTGCTGTCCATCTTGTTATAGCGACGTCAGAATCGCAATTGCTTAACCATCTTATGCAAACTTGCCCAGGACCACCGTACATGGGCCATCATGTTTTGAGATGAAGTGCAGGTCAGAGAAGAAGCCGGCTCAACCCAACCAGGGTGAATACTGTTGCGGCAACAACAACAATTGAAATCTTTATACTGTCCATAAAAAGGTTTAGAGAGTAAACGCGTTCTTACTATTTACACAACAATGGGTGTTGGCAGGAAATGTAAATCACCTCCAAAACTTGTAAAAGGAAAGGTGATAGAGCATAACTTAAGATTTCAAAGGAATTATCGCTAACAGGATTATTGAGTAAATTTTGACCAACTTTTCAATCTGAATTCTTGTGTTCTGAAGTTGATAATGATGTGGACTAATGACCTGGGTCTGCCAAGTTCGAATCCAATTGATTCCATAGCACCACTTTCATTTATGAATGTTGGTAACCTCCACATGGTTCCTTCTGTAAGTCCCAGATTCTAGAAGAAATCACGGAATCAATACCAACAACAGAATGAAGCCAGTCAAAAAAATGCTGATTGATACGAATTTACTTTACCTTCGATCCATAATGTTAGTCTCTGATTTTCGAATCAAATTACCAAATCAGTGGTACAATATTTTCCGGCTGTGAGTTCATTTAGTGTGTAACACTAAAAAGGCTATACCATCTTTTCATAAAGACAGCATTCCTGTTCTTGAAAAAAAAATGGTTTCATCACATGTGCGTGAACAGTAATTGTCTAATAAGGGATATTATTTTAAGAAACTGCTACCCCCTCTCAAATTTCAGTAAGGGAAATAATTTTTATAAATAGTTTATATTATCAGAAATTACTGTAATAGTGTGCTCAAATTTTTGTTGAACCATTAATAAATTCTGAATAAGACATATTTTCCAAGTGAGAAAACTCATTTTATTTAAATGAACATATATAAATTCTCCCTATATAACTTTTGCACAACAAACATTGATAGGCGTTTAAGTATCACAGGGTTCAGTCATAACTCTTTTGAAAAATGACATTTTTATTTTTTATTTTATCTACCATGCATTTGATGTCAAGAATGTGTTCTAATGAGCTGGAATGTGGCATGTAGTTCATATTTTGAGGACACAAGTGTATCAAGCAATAAAATTACTACTTGATAGTTTGATTATTATCACATTTGCTTATTTGCCATCTAGCAAATCGTCAAATTTTGTTTTCAAAAAGAATGAAACCACTAAAACTTGATTTTTTTTTTAATTACATCTAATATATATGAGTTATCTCACACTTAGAGTGACATTAAAAGTCTAATGAATTTGCATAATTTGCTTTTTCAAATTTGCAAAAGGACATTTCATTAATTAACTATTTCTTTTTGTTTGTAAATTCAATGATTGTCTTGATATTTTGAAAAGACACACTTCCTTTTACATAGACAGTTTTATTTGCTCAAGAAATGTTTACAATTTGTGTTCAAAAGTTATTTTCCGCATACTTGCTCCTGGTGGACCGTAAGTTATAAACAACTAAGCAACACCTCATACCCACCAACACGCACATACAACAGTAAAAAAAGTCAGCCATTTTAATTTGTGGTTAAATTGTAAATTAAAAACGGAGCTCCATGCCACACACATACACACACCGTGGCCAAGCAAACAAGTCAGTTGGTGTTCTTTATCCATTCACCCCCAATTAATCTTTTTACAATTTCATTTTGGGTGAAAAGAATCTTTCCTGTCAATTTACGTATGGGGGTTTTCAATTTTTGGTTTTCTCAATTTTTCCGGATGATGTCAGGACATGAGTCCCCCGAGTATAACAATACAAACAAGGTGATCAGTTTGAATTGATCAGTGTATAATATTGATAATAATATTAATAATATTGATAATAATATTAATAATATTGATAATAATATTGATAATAATATCTCATCAGTGTATAATATTGATAATAATATTAATAGTAATATCTCATCAGTGTATAATATTGATAATAATATTAATAATAATATCTCATCAGTGTATAATATTGATAATAATATTAATAATAATATCTCATCAGTGTATAATATTGATAATAATATTAATAATATCTCATCTAAAAAATGAAGATAGAAACTAACAGAATTTCTTTTTTATTTGCAGTATTGAATCACAGCGACCATCAAGTTTAAAACCTGTAAGTATTTTTTTTTTTTTTTTTTAAACTTATTTCTTCATGTGAAAGAAAAGTTGGCATTAGTTATGATAATGTGACTCTTAAAGTAAGACAATTAACTAGTTCGACTTCTGGTTGCATCTTGGAATTGCAGACAGGCATTTTGTCATCTATTTCATGCTGGTATTTGAACTTGGTTGGTTGGTGAGTAGTTGTTTGTTACATTTCTGGTTATTTAATGCAGCGTCCCATCACTTTGGTAAATGTTTATATGCTTCAAATTCTTAATATCTTTAAATATATTATCAGAACTGGTAAAGTCCACAGTCTGCACGAGTAACCATTTCACCGCCATGTTCACTTTGGCTAATAACAGTAAATGAAGCTGTGTTTGTACTAATATGGGTGGTTTTATTCTGCACAATGTAAAGGGCTTTATATTTGAAAAGAGAAATTATCTCAAACATTAAAAGATGTGTTAGTCATACACAGTGTCAAACAAATATTTCTGGAGCCTTTCTTTGAAGCTTTAAAAAAAATTTTTATGGCTGCTCCTGAAGTTTGAAGATTTTTTTTATAGAGGCCCCTTTACAACTCACAATGAGGTCAATTATCTACAGTTAACTTGTTGAAAGGTGGTTGCTATGGCAGATCAATGGAATTTATTGTTGTTGCTTTTTTAATTGACCTCTTATATATAATATTTTCATTTGAATTACGGTGTCAAATTATCTCATATGCCAAAGTAAGTAAAATTCTATATCGCCTTCATGATAAGGAGAGTAGAAAGTGGACCTTGGGTTTACTTTCAGCAGCTTCGTTTCTGACAAAGGGGGAAAAATTGCTGTTTTCTGGGTCGGAATATGTCCATCTAACACTTATTGTTGACTAGTTTTTGACCTTGAAGAATATTATTATAGCTCCTTACATCAAGTGGCATCATGCTTTGTCTTGAACGATTTCCATAAAAAAAAAAAATAACCATTAGGGAATGGCATTAGAGATTTTTG